>MU392715.1:0-93160 GCA_022578505.1 Nemania abortiva
AGTTGTATAGGAGGAGAGGGTTAGTAGGGCTTCGGGCTTACTAAATAAGGAAAAAAAAAAAAAAAAAAAAACCAAAAAAAAAAAAAAAAAAAAAAAAAAAAAAAAAAAAAACTAATATAAAATAAAAATAATAATATTTATTTTAATTTATTTTTATTTGTTTTTTTTTTTTTATTTAATAAGCTTAAAGTTTTATTAACTTTTTTTTTTATATAATTTATTTATATATAAATATTTTTAATAATTATATAATAATATTAGTTTTAAATAAAAGTTTAAAAATTTAATGCTTATTAATATAACTATAAACTTAAAAAGCTAAACTTTTTAGCAAAAATAAAAACTAAAACTTACTTATTTATTAAAATAACTATATTTATTTTAATTAAAAATTTTTTATTAATATAACTAAAAATTATTTAATATAAAAAAAAATAATAAAATATAATAATTAATTAATATTAAATATTAATAAAATTTTAATAAAAAAAAATTAATTTATTATTTTTAATTTTTATTTATATTATTAATAAACTAGCTTTAAAATTTTTTATAATTATATAATTTAAAATATTTTGCGGTCTTAACAGTTGGTGGTTATTTTGGTGGGTAAGCGTTGAATTTCTGGACTTTTGTCCGGAATTAATATTATTGTACAATTAATAGAAGCACTTGTATGGAACTAGTTGTATAGGAGAAAAAGGTTAGTAGGGCTTTAGGCTTACTAAATAAAAAAAAAAAAAAAAAAAAAAAACAAATATAATTTAAAATTATAAAATTAATTAAAAAACTTTAATAAATTTTAAATATAAATAATATTAAATTATATTATTATTAATAATTAATAATATTTTATTAAAATAATAAATTATAAATAAAATAAAAATAAAAATATTTATAATTTATATAAAAAAATAAAACAAAATTTTTTATTATATAAATAATTTTATAAAATAAGTTTTTTTTAAACTAAAATTTATTTTATATATAATTAAAATAAATATAATAAATAAATAAACTTAATATAATTATAAGCTTTTTATAATAATTTTATTAATAATTTTTTATTTTTTTAGTTTAATAATAAATATTAAATATTATTATTAATATATAATAATTTAAATAATATTATTGTGCGATTAGTAAAAGCACTTATATAAAACTAGTTGTATAAAAGGAAAGGGTTAGTAAGGCTTTAGGCTTACTAAATAAAGAAAAAAAAAAAAAAAAAACAAATAATAATTTAAATATAAAAATAATATAAAAAAAAATAATTAAAATATAATTAATATAAAAATATATAAATTATAAAAGTTAAATAAAAATTAAAATTTTAATAATATTTAAAAAAAAAAAAAAAAAAAAAAATTAAAAAAAAAAATTAGCTTTATATATATAAATATTTAAATAAATTATATATAATTATAATTTAAATTAATAATTAATTATAATATTTAAAAAAATAAATAAATAAAACTATAATATTAAAATATATAATATAATTATTATTATAATAATTAATTATTATTTATAATATTAATAGGGACCCTAAAGGGGTGCCCTAGGTAGTGGGAGCCCATAGGGCTCCACCCTATGGCGGAGCTATGGAGCCTGTAGATTAGATAAAAAGATTAAATAAGGGCCACAAAAGCAGACCCTGCGGGTCTGCGCTTATATACTTCTTTTATTTAATATATATTACACTTTTTACTATAATAATTGACTACCTTTGACTACACTTATTAAATATTTATTTTTTAATTAATTAAAATTTTATATTATATATATAAAATTATTATTATAAAATTAATTATTTAATTATTATAAATTAAAAATAAAAGCTAAACTTTAATTTAAATTATATATATAACTTAAAAGTTATATACTTTTTTTTTAAAAGTATTTTTTTTTTAAGCTTTAGTTTTATATAAACCTACTATAATATATTAAAACTACAATATTATACCTGACCTACTTCCCAGATTATGACAGTTGTCCCATTATAGCTATACTATTGCTGCTGCACTTCTCTAAAATCCTTATTTTTAGCGCTAGCGGCTAGGGCTGATGTTTAGAGTTGCAAAGTCTTGCTGCATCCCAGTATAACGTCACAGTCAAAGAGTGAGCATTTGTTAGTAGAGAAAGTTCTAGAGTGAAGACGGGCGCAGTACAGGGGTAGGACTTAATGCCATTGATTCCTGAGCCCTTGCATCAAGTAGAAGGGAGGACTCCTCTCTTTATAAAATAGTTGTGCTATAATGCCTCGAGGGGTCCAGCGTTCCAACTGTAGCATTGTTGCCTAACATAATTGCGCGCGAAGCTTAGCTTTGATCACGATGTGAGAGAAGGAAAAGGCCGAAAGCGCTAAATCAAATGATGATGGCAACGGAAATCAATACAGCAGCCTAGCACTGCCTCAATGGTTCGGCAGATATGGGCTCGGGCAAGGATAACTAAGAACCTACAACATTGGGCGTTAGGTATATTATTATACATACGAACTGCTCTGAGAACATGCTAGACATATGTAAGTTTACAATTGGCATCTGCATCATGTGCTTAAACATCTCCACGAGCGCGGAGGGGTATAGCAATCTAGCCAAATTATAGCAATGTCACCGGGGTACCTGAGTTTGCTTGTTGATTGATAATGCAAGCGATTGCCATTTGATCGATCGCCTGGCGAGGGTTAGTGAGCACCGCGCCCGGAACCGGCAGGGGCCTTTCGCCGCAGCTTTGACATGTCGAGTTTTCCCTCATCACCTCATTTTGTCACCTCCTACAAAGGGGGCGGTTTTTGCCAGTGGTTGAAGGTTTTCAGCCTTCCACTTAGCCCTTGGATCTAGTTTTGGTAGCCGGCCTCACAGGCACACTAGAATTAGGCCCCCCGGCGGCATCACAAAAAATGAAAGGACAAATGGTATTAAGGCGTGAGTTTGAACAGCCATTTAAGCCCTGGCCGCGGGTTGCCGGCTATGCCGCAAATAATAGCCCAGCTAGGCCTCAGGCAATATAGCAAAGATACCAGCTAAGCACTCGAGCACATGGACAAGATAGAGTACTACATCTCACTGTAGAGTACAGTATTAAATTATAGCATACAATTCATTATTGTATAGTGAGCTTGTTGTAGTTCAGGGCCAGATTTACTTCCTAGGCCCCTTAGGTTTGTTGGATGACTAAAGCATGATGAGAGAGCAGCTCTACAACGTATAGCTTGTTATGCTATATGGCTGGATCTTAAGCCCTCATTAAAAGTTGACGGCAAATCAAACCTTGCGTGCATTTAGACTTGGCCGCTAGCCTGTTCTTTCTTGCACTAAGTTTGCTATCAATCTTGGTTACCTGTCACACAGATCTAAGACATCGTGAGATCTCTAGCATCAGCAAAGCAAGACACAGCTTGCAGAAGATATAGATTTTCAGTAAGACCTGCTAGTCCCCAATGTGGCTCAAGCTTAAGTCAAAAATGAGGAGACCCCATTATGCATGGATTTGTACAATAATGTCAAAAGCTTCGCCTAGTTCCTAACCACAATCTTAAAAGCTCTCGCAGCGCGTCCCTTCGCGGCGGCATTTGCATCCCTGGGCCCAGAAACTCTAATATGAAATTGCGCGTCTTGCGGGCCCAAGGACTTGATGTCATTGTGCGTGTTTACGCTACTTCAAAGCATATAGGCGGCTCGTCAACAATATAAAAAAGGGGTAATCGGTGTATCACAGCATGACAAGACGATCAATGAGTTATTAAACCACTTGGTGCGAAGTCATAGGGCTAAATAACACGTATGCAATGTACCTAAACCCAGCAAGATCATCGCCCCAAAAGGTACGTGACACAGAATAGCCTTATACGGTTGTCGAGTGTCACTACTGCAACACGATGGAGTACAGAATCGAAGTCGTAGGGCGGAAATTCTCCGAGACAATCGACGTCATGTTTTCGGACTAAAAAGGGGGAGACTCAATAGATGCTGAAAATGAGCTAGCTCGTAAGCCAATCGTTAGACTATCGAGCAACTATCCAAAAGTTGTCTTCTCGGGTAGTGACACCGAAGCGTATATTGATCCTGTAGACAGTAATGCTTGAATCTGGAGTTCAAACTTTGGTTCGTGTCACAACAGAAATGCACGTCGCCACGTGCTAGGTGACATCTGTCACGTTACTGACAGCGCAAGTCGGTTGCAGACCCGTGTTAGGGACTAATTGGGCATGAAGGATATATTAACAATCTGCGGAACGCTTTCCGATGCGGGTTGCGACATATTTCGTATTGGTTTTAAGTACTGTGCGCTGTGTTGCCGTAATCAGATCGCATTGTCCCTGATCTTGTTATAGAGACTGATTAATAAGTATTAATGACTAATACTCGTTTGAGCCAATACTGAATCCCATCTTTTCTCTAGTCCGCAAAGCTACCTATGATACTTAATCCCAAAACAGCCCATCACACTGCATCGCCAACAGCATCTCGAAACGTAACATCAATGATGGCTATGTTCTTGATGCCATGTAAGGCTCGGACACTGATCTCGTACGTCTCGTATAGTATGGATCTATTGTACGCTGAATTCCTCAATCTCACATGCTATCGGACCTCGCTCTTCGCGTCCCGGTCTGACGGAAGGGATAGAGCCCGCCCGACGTTACTTTTGCCATGTTCCCTCAAGTCGAACGGCGTCATAGCGTCTGATTTGACGATATCGGCATGATTCGCAGCTGGCGGAGCGTGATTGCACCGTGATCCCGTCCAGAGAGTCATATATTGGGCTTGCATTCTTATTCTGCAAGTCCTAATATAAGCTGCAAGCAGCGATATGCGAGGATCTCCGGACCAATCTATGTTATACGACAAATAACGTTGCTTATTCCGAGACATGCATTTCCTGTCTCACGAAGCTAGGCTAATCCAGCCTTTTCTGTGCTCGGAAGACGGCCTGAGGGCTGATGTCCAGGACTTGGCGACATAAGCTTCAGGGACCAGGCTTGGACAGGCTTGGACCCCCAGAACGCCACCGCTCATCCCTGCACCCATCAATGTTGAACTGCGAGCACGACATAATGGACGTCACATTCCGGGTCTTGCCAAATATAATGTATGTTATTTATACTGCTGGCCGGTATCTGTCAAGTTCACGTGGCAGCGCAAACAACGGAAACACGAACACGTTCCGAAATCTCTCCCGGCGATCCAATTGAATCAAGTGAAGCTCCCGATCGTCGTAACAGAGCGAGCCGGAGCCTAGTGTCCGTGAGGTCCTATAGGTGCTCGCCGCACGGCAACGTCTAACGACGCTCATTCTCACGGATATCCCCACCAACATTCCATTCCGTCCCCGTAGCTTAATCGGGCGAGGTCAACTCTTGGCTCATTTTTGAATAGTCGACGCCACCTGTTCCACTGCAGGGCGTCGATGAGCCGCACCGCAAGCGGCCATGTAGCACAATCAGCGTGGAAAACCGCCGGGGAAATTCGCCGATGCATAATTGTCTAAGACAGCGCTGGTTCATGAGAGCGTCTACTAGCGATGGCATCATCAATCGCGATGCCGGAACCAGGCCTTTCTGATTCAGTGACAGCCAGGGATAACAATGGGCGGAATGCCAATGCATTGGCTGCGTGATCTGACCACCATCATCGGCACGCCGTTGGGGAACATCGCAGATGACAGGCGACGCAGCAAGTAAGGCTACGGCGACAAATGTAGAAAAATGCCAATGACGATTCTTTTATTATCGGAACCGGGTGACATTGAGAGCGGCTCCGAAACATGGGAGAAACCACAGGGGTTATTGTTGCCTGGGTTGCCGCCCAAGTTGCCAATTTGGAACCTGTATTGAGACGTTATTCCGAGTTAGTAAGACTAGCCTGCATATTCCAGCATCTTACTCGAGAAGAATTTCCCCACACGACGCACCGTCTAGAGGCTATGATACTACCCCGAGTCTCGTAGGCCCTGGGCGAATTTGCGGTATAAGAGTTATAGCGCAGCCTATCACTCAAAATGTCTTGACTCCGAAGCTCTGCCCTCAAGCAGCAACGCGGCGGTTCATTGCATAGTCCCTTCTGCCATAACCTATCAATATGGAGACCGTGCAACTTATAATACTGTACCTAGCGGTGCCTAGCCTTCTCATATCTGTACTTCGCCAGATCGTGTCGTCGAGGCAAAATGCTGCGACTCCCAAGAAGGTGTTTCCCGGACCACAGCAGTTCCCGGTTGTTGGGCGAGTTCACGACCTTGATAGGTTCCAGATGTGGAAGAAGTTCAAGGAATGGGCCGACATACATGGGCCAATCTACCGCACCAGTATGCTAGGCCAGCAATTCATCATCATCTCCGACGAGAAGATCGCCGAAGAGCTCCTCATAAAGCGGGGAAACAAGTATGCCGGGCGGCCTCAAATCCGTGCCCTCTTCGACCATAAGACAGGTCCTGGTTACGTCGCATTGATGGATCGACAGGGTAAGTGGTGCGTTACATTATGTTGCTCAATTCGCTGACTTGACCGAAACTGCAAGACTACTGGAAGACTCAGCGGAAATGGGTGCACGCTGCCATGGCCGATTTCCACCGCCATCACTTCTATGGGGTGATTGAATCGGAAGTACGAAGGTTCTTGGCGGTTCTCTTGATAGATCCTGCAAAGTTCCACTCTTACAGCAGGGAGCATTGCGGGCGCATCATGAGCCGCCTGGCCTGGGATGATGCCACGCAGGGTAAGGAAAACGGAGACAGTGCTGACTGCACGTTGGGACAGATGTCCGTCTCTGGCCCCGTTGTCAATACCATGACTCCCCTGTGGCACATTCCTTGGGCTTTGAACCCCTGGAAGAAGTTCGAACGGGCAAGGGAAGACCACCAGAGACAGTGGTGGCTTAATTCCTTCCAAGTCGCCAAGCAAAGATTCCTGAACGGTAATTTGCCTGAGAATACCTGGGCTTACCGATATTTCAAGGGTCTTCAGCAGCAAGGCAACGATACACTGCAACAGAATGCGAAAGAGGAGGAATTCGCCAGTTGCATGCTCGGGTTCCAGAACTTGGTTGGAGTCATCACTATCGCCGGCCCTCTGGAGTTCTTCCTTATGGCCATGACCCTGAATCCCAAGTGGCAGAAGAAGGCCCAAGAGGAGATTGACAGGGTGTGCGGGGGTAGATTACCAACGACCGCAGACATTCCAGATCTTCCGACTGTGCGAGCATGTCTTAAAGAAACACTTCGATGGCGGTCCGGTGTCCCCCTCGGTTAGTGTCCGACTCCAGTTACTATTCGTATCGACGCTAACTAGCCTCAAGGTGTCCCGCATCAATGTGAAGAAGACGACGAGTTCCGCGGCGAGAAGATAACAAAGGGCACCATCATCCTAGCGTGTGAATGGTAAGGTCATCCCATCCTCGAGGCTTTTTCGTCGGACTAACGAACTATGTAGGGCTATAAACCGCGTCCCAGAGAAATATCCCGATCCTGAGAACTATCGCCCGGAGCGCTACCTCGAGAAGGGCTGGCCTACCTACCAGGAACCGCTATCAAGATACCCGAACTTCAGGGAGGGAGTCGGCATGCACACTTTCGGCTGGGGTCGCCGGACATGTCTAGGTCAACACATTGTTGATGACGAAATGTTCGTCTCCGGTGCTGGTGTGCTTTGGGGCTTCAACCTCAACAGGAAGAAATGTCCCAAGACCGGGGAGATTATCGAGTTCGATTCCGAGGCGACGAATGCCCATGTCATCCTAGAGCCCCTGCCCTTCCCCTGTGATATACAGCCCCGAAGCCCCGAGCGTGCTGCGCAGATCCTCCAGTCTTATCAGGAGGTGAGGAACGAGTTACGAGTGTAAATGAAATGATGCATCAGATAAATTGGGAGCATTTCGGACTTGGTCTACTTCGCGTATATTTTTCTCGCGACGAGATGGGCAACTGTATTTACTAAACCCCGATCGTTTGGATATGTACTGTGTCGCATGGGTCAGGTCAGAGGTCAGGTAGAATAGCGCATGTGCGTAATATTGATAGAAGAGAATTCCATGGGTATGAGAAACGGCCATTCCGTAACTGGTTACCCCATCGGGGTCTGACCATATGCATGGTATTTGCATCTTGGCCTTATAATATCGCCAGGGCATTCGGTGGCGAAGCGATGCCCGACACTACATTGAGATTCTGAATAGTCATGAAAAAGTTCCATCGGCCACTTGCGTGCAGCGCCTCCGCCAGCTCTTCGAGGTATAGAAACTCGACAATACTTTGTCCCCAGCCACCAATGAACACTTGGTGCAACGAACGTATGTGGCCGTCGATCTCGAAGTCGAAAGCGGACTATTAATAGCCTGTCAGTGAACTGTGAACCCGTCCGCATGATCTGCGGTACTCACCATCTCGAAGGCTGGGCTGTCTGCGCCCACGATGGCTAGCTTCTTTCCCCACAACCATCGCAACGTCCGGTCACTGGATTCCATGCCGATATATGGCCAGTTTTGGGCAGGCAGAAGAGCTCTCTCGGTTGCATTCAAAGGCATGTATTGCCTAACCCATCCGGTTCGGATGATGAGCATGTCTCCAGGCTTTGACCAATCGGACGGCATCCCCTGCCACTCGGCCACTTTGTCTAGGTCGTCTGGCGTGATAGTCGTTTCGCTGAAGGCGTCAAATGTCTGATTGGTCGCGTCCATCCATCCCGCGTAGTCGAACAGGACACCGCGTACCGCTATGCCTTTTTCAGCTGAGACTTGGAGACCAAGGGTTTCCGTAGGCTTTGGTCCTATAACGTCCTCGTAGTTTGCAATAAGGTCGTTATACCACTGGTAAGTAAAGACACTGTTGTTCGTTGAGTACGGAAAGTGGCGAAGACCGTCGAATTGGGTCGATATCTGGGTGTTCATCACCAGAACATCGTCGGTATAGCCATCCTGTGGTAGAAAGAGATGGTTCAACGGCTTGCGAGCGGGATTCGCCGGCGGATCGGGGATGTCGAGCCTCAAATTCAATGGGAATGCCCTCCCTTCTTGAATGGTTTGCGAAGCAGCCTTGATGGTGTCGTCAGTAATGTGGTTTAGGGCACCCAGCTCGTCATCAGCACCCCACACGCCCCATGCCGCCTTGGTCGGATATGATGAGTTCAAAGGTAATTCATCGTATGACGGCCAATTGGCATATAGGTCAACATCACGAGCGAAATTGCGTTCAACTCGTTTGCTGGATCGTACGCTTGGGTAGGCTGCAGCTACTGACAGCACCGACAAAAAGATTATCTCGATGACCTTGATCGCCTTCATCTTGGTTGCGTTATGTTGTGACCGACATGGACCCAAATGGACGCTTGGAGTGGTCGGACTCTCGTGAGTTCTTTTATACTGCTATCCTTGTGGAGTCTAGGAAGTTACCTGCCGCGGACATATCATGTTATTGCCAGTAGTACAATGACGCCGTTGTTTTGCAGCATCATGCTCCATTCGGCGATGCTGAAGGCAATCGGAGTTAAACCCTACACCCGCCAATACTACTGTCGCTGTTCGGTGATAGCCATTTTCGCCGACCTCAGCTCTGGTTCTTGAGGTCAGATTTTAGATAGAACACAGATACGAGATATTACTCACACCGAGAGTCGAATGATGGGATTTGGTTTGTCATGATTCATAATTTGGGAATAACTGTTACCAACAACCAGTGTCTATAACGCACCTTTTTCCAATTTTCTCGGGCACCTTGACATCTTCGCTTTAGACAGGCTCTCTTCTCTCATACAGCTTCGATTCAATCACCAAGGATTCATACTTCGACTTGTCTCGTCTCGCTTCTTTCCTCTTTTCCACGGGCGCAGTCAACAGGGTGATAGATGGCATAGTGCTGGTTGATTCGGAAATGCATTCACCAACACGTAAGTTGCGTGTACTTTATGGCGTACGGCTTTAGCCACCAAACGGACCTTGTCATACTTCCGAAGGAAATCTCGTTGCTGCCGCGCAGAACAACTAATAAAATAAAAAGGCCAGATACTACCAATGTTCGAAATATCGGTCATGAATTGAGGGAAAGGGAAGATCAAGCGTCTACATAAGTTTACGCCGTTTCTTTGATTTGCCCGAAGATGTCGGGGTGATATGGTCCTGCTGGATATTACCAACAACAACGTCCTCGTCGTCGACCATTTCTCTGTTCATATGCGCGAGGAATTCCTCCTGCTCCTCGAAGAAACGCTTCAGCTTCTTCGTTGGGACCCGCCTACCCGCTGCTGACAGGTCATGAATCTCCTTCAGTTGTAGGCGGATACGCTCCTCTAACATCTGAAGTCGGTACTCGGCAAATTGGTTGTACAGATCATTAATGTTGGAAATTGGCCGTACAGTTGTCAGCACTGTGTCGTCTCTGCATAGGGGATCGCGTGGTCTCAAGGAGGTGACCATTGTGATACGCTCCGTCGTCCCTAAGGCCCGAAGAGCTTCATGCTCGATATATCTTCCCTGTAACACGACTGCGCAGCCCTACACAGAAAGTCTTAGTCGCCAATACTCCGATGAAAAGGATTAGGGTAGTCGACTTGCCATTTGCGGTCCTCGCACCTTCATGATATCGCCGTTGCCAGTGCGCAGTGCTGTCTCTCCTCCAACCATCTCTGTGCAGTCACTGAGCATTGTCACGCAAACGAATGGATAACTATCGGTGTGCCAGCCGACAATAGGCTTGTCATCTTCCCAGGGACAACCTCCAATGCCTTCATCGGCTTCGTAGTTCGCCCGTTCGGCGACGGCCTCCAGCTCTTCCCTCTTCTCCTCCTCGGTTTTCACCGAGATATTGATGTGTGCTATCTCCAAGTCCATCTCCGGGACGAGGTCAATCCCCGCGATCTTCGATACGATTGCAAGAGTCTCTGGGTTCTTCCATACATCGTAGACAAAAGGGGCGTATCTACAGTTTCGGTCGTCAGTACCATGATGATTCAGCAGACTATAAGCGCCTAGTCCCGGAAAGGTATTCCTACTTATTAGCAAATCCTCTGAGGTAACAATGGGCTAGATTGCTGGAATACTGGCAATTCTTGAACACCTCTGGTGATAGAACTTCTTGTCTCATCCGCATGACGGCTTCCTCAGTAAACAGCTTGAATGGCTCCGAAACGGCAATGGGTGAGACGCCCGTGGTTTCTGAGAATCCCAGCTCCTTCATTGTATGCACCTTTGGCATTTCCTCGAAAGCCAGGTGCTTCGCGGGCGTGAAGACATCTTGACTGTCATTGGAGGTGTGTGTTTGTGAGATGATAGGAGTAAAGGTCGACTTTGTCTCAGCCAGTGTCGGCTGGGACATAACCGCCACGTCCGCCATAGATAATGATGATGGTTAATATGTCGAGGATAGTGAGGCGCTAATAAGGGGGTGTCTCTGGTGTCCAGTGAAAACATTCGCAGCGGGTGTTAGTTGGGAAGTTTGCATGACGGGTCGTGAAGCCCCCATATATCTTCGAAAAGTAACGTGCCAGACCACCGAAACCTTATCTGTAATACCCCTTGACTAATGGCAGCACTTAAAAGACCATGTATAGTTAAAAGTACCGAGGTAGGGTTACTCGATCGCCTACGTTAGAATGCCCAGTGTCCCGCGGAAGCATGATTCTAGGTCGACCCATCGCCGGTCAAGCATTCTGCAACAAGCGGTAAAGCGGCATCGATGGCCGAAGCAGAGAACCCATGGCGCGATGATCAATCTCCAGATGATCCCAATCGGTTTGTAGGTAGCCAGCCATGTCTCGAGTCCTGGTCGGCGACTAGGCGCACTGAACCCTCCGGGCCCGAGCATCAATACCGAGCAATGAGGTGTGGAGGGAGGCGACGCAGCGTTGTCGGACCACAACCTCGTAAAGCGGCATCCATATCGCCGAGGGAGACGGGATATTTAGATCTGAGCCGCTGGCAGCGCGAGCGGGCGAGGACGATGTGCAATGCGTGTGATGTATCAGTGGGCGAAGAAGAAGGAGTGGTGTTAGTTCTGCGGACTAAGTGGAATAGGATCCGTCTCTAAACTGAGACGGAGTGGTTGACACCTGATTGCTCGCTGCTGATTGGCTGCTAATCGCAAGGTCAGGCCCTATATACCGCCTATCTATATACCGTGCCCCTCCAAAGAAGTACCTATCAATAGCGCACGTACTACAAACGTCCTAGGTCAGGTAGGTAGATGCTATCTCGATCTTATCATGGCAATTGCTCATTGACGCCCAAGCCAGGAAGAAAAAAGAGATCCATTATATCCCCCAGGACCCCATTACCCCAGTATTACATATCAGATGCTAAGGTACTACTAGGCGGACTGGCGCTGTGGAATGACCGATAACGGAGATAAAAGACAATGCCTACCAGAGTAAATTACCAGGCACCGAGACCAGCCCCGGACAGGTATAGTCTAGCTACCCAGGCCACCCAGACCATCTATCTAGACATTGAAAGCTCAAGGGCACGATAGATATATCTCGGCATTACCAAGAACTACGTAATACTGACATTGATATATCATCTACCTATTCACATAAAGTAGCAGTGCTACGGCCCGAACGGAGACAGCTACTCGGCATCGTGAGCTCCTTCGAATATAACGACAGGAATACACGAACATCACATGTCTCTCTCTATGCTAACCGAGAGACTTACTATGCATTAACTGCCAGTCCGGAATGTAACATTGTCAGTGCAGATTTTATCATGCATCTCGGCTAGTAATGCTACCTATGCATGTCCCTTGAGATGCAGCATCAACCGGGATCAACAGGATCGTGCTATCATACTTGAATACACCGTATAATTGCGATCTGATAAAGCTGGGTAAGATAAGGGCAAGTCTGCCACTAGCTAGGTGTGTGACTCTAGTGCCAAAGTATCTGCTATTCGCCTAGTCCCGCGGGTGCATTATCGCCGGTTCTAACTCGATTAACAGGGTGTTGTTGTTTTTGACTTGCTCGGCTACTAGATGGGTAGCCAGGACGTCATTCCATCGTCACTTATCCCTTTCACGAACCATTCCAATGTGCCATGGCTGTTTACCGCGATCAGGCATGCAGGTATCACTTAATGCTTACAGCATACCGCCTCGGGACGTCCCGAGTTAGTCTACATCCTTGAAGAGTCAAAATGAGCAGGTGGCGATGGGGACATGATACTTCACACATGGCCTCCGTTGCCGGCCTCAGCAGGTAGTCTGATGTCCGTCGGACCAAGACCGCGGGTCGACTTTGTCTGAGGGGGATACAAGACCGGCAGAATACCCGGTGTAACTGTGGCGGGCCCCGGAACGAAGACTTCGCTATCTCATCACTGAATGTACGTCTTCGTATGCACGTATACATATACAAAGACAGGTAAAACTACACATCAAGGCAAAAGCACAGCAAAGCTACGTTAACACTATCGCCATAGGCCCTGGCCTATATGTTATAGCACAAATAAGCAGACGTTCTAGCTAGACCATCTATCTACTCCAGCCGTTACGATCAATTACAAACCGGTGTAGCAGTCTCGCAATCCGCGAAAGGCAACCCTGTCTTCCCTATGCCCTTACAGTTCTAGTGATCATGTCAAGGCATCGTGCCAGGTGCACCTGTTCGGTGCTGTACACAACGTAGTACGCCTCCTACTGCCAGTAGCGTTCCAGCAAAACCTCAGTGGGGAGTTTCCATAACCTCACAATCCTCTCCGGGCACTCCAAACTCCCTTAATATCATCATCCCTTTTCATTGCTCACATTCCCTCTCAACCAGTGGATGATCCTTCCACTTGCCTGACGTCCCCCGAAAGTATTGCTCGAAAAATGTGATCCGCCAATTCTTCCTCCTAGGTTGTCTCCTTTTCTAATTTTCCCTGGGCTCGTTCCACCCAGATCTTGTCTAGGTCGGCTCCTTCCTTTTTGAGTCGGTCATATTCCTTCTTAGATAGCCAGACTATATAGCAGCATTAGCAAGAGCGAACAATGGTATCTGTAGACGATGTTGGGAGGGCGCCCATGCACAAAGGCCCAGTAAATGACCGAAACAAACACAAACTAGCTGGGGAAATTCTACTTACTTTTCTTGAGTACTTCGGCTTTCTTGTGGGCTATATGGACGTCGGGATTGGGTGCCCCAAGATCTGCCCAGATGCGATAGGAACTTTTGTGGTATTCGTTCTTGATCATCACGAAGACCCTCTGCTTAACCATATCTTTGAAGTCGCGCTCAATCAATCTATACTCCTCAGCGGGTGCCTTCAGAACCTTGCCGAAGGAATCATAAGGGTAGTCTGCCACTATTTTCGCTATCTCATTGATGATAGACCTATGCACCTTCCCGCGGACGTCAAGTTGGAAATGCTCCAAATCGTTCTTTAAAATCATCGTTTCATGATTAGCATGGATATGCTTGAAAGGTGAGAACGACACGTTCTCGATCCGGAAACCGTTCCACGGGAGCCAAGGGGTCAGGATCTCCTTCCAGCCAAACTGGGCTGCGGTGAGGTCGAGGGCGTAGGGCCCATCCACCTTCAACTGGATTTGTAGAAGTGTATGTTTGCAAAGGCTGTTGCTTACTGCCCTGTCTGAAAATACTTGGCAGAGGGGGCGACAGACGCTTATGGGATAACATTTCGCCACTGCTATATCGCACCACGCTGTTTTAAAACAAGATGAGAAATAATCCACATCACCACGCGGATAGAAGGGGGCTACTTACAATTAAATAGATTAATGATGAGGGGATACAGTGAGAGACAGACCTCCTCGGCCTGGCCCCAGTACATCACTTGGATATGAAGAGTTAGTAATTCTTCAATTAGGCAGAACATGGAAGAGAAAAGAGTGTCAGGAGTTGAAATGAGAAAAGCCTAGAATGCCTTCGGTGTACTCACAAGCACGGCGGAGATCTGGTTTGTCGGTCAAGTTCTTCGGGAACGGGTAGAAGATAGGCCGTCCTGTCATGCAAGCACGGTCCCAATCATGGGCAGCAAAACAGGCAACGTCGCCTGCAAAGTAGACCTTTTGGACCGGCCACATGAACGTTGCTTCCTGGACTGCCGTAAATATGAAGTTGAGAAGTTGTGTAGCGCGGTAGACCATCTTGCGTTCGTCACAAAGCCGCTTATGAGCGCCGGCATCGGCTTCAAGGCACTTCTTGTTGCAGTACTTTGACTTGCAGACGACAAACTCCGAGTCCGAGAAGTTGCAGCTAGGGCATAACATGTTTGCTCCCTCTTTGTGGCAGTATTCGCAGTCTGTCGGGGTGACGAACATCGCCATCCGTGCCGTCGACGGGACTATGCAAGGCTTGAAAGCTGTTCCCTTGAAAGGATACGTTTCGCCCTTCTTTCCCTGGGCCATCCATCTGTGGTACTTGAATTGGCGGGCTTTGACGCTCTTGTCCTTGCGGTTTGGCGGCGGCTTCCGGACTGTGAGATAAGCCAGCTGCTGGCGAAAGTAAGGGACCGGGCCACACCTCATCTCAAAGCTTCTTTTGGCGTGGAAGAGAAGGTACTCGTAATCGGGGTCCTTCGATGGTGGGTCCTTGACGAATTGCCGTAATGCTTGAGATATCTTGGAAGTGACGCTAGCATTGTCTATGCAGTAATTACTATCGGGATCGGGGAACGCCTCGAATAGCTTTTGAACGGAATCCTTTGGCTGATTAGCAGCATCGCCTGTCATCTCCTTTTCTACATCTATTATTGCTTCTTTAAGGCGCTCAGTAGAATAGTTGGAGTGCTCAGCGGGACCGTTGGTTTCCTCGGCAGCGCTGCTTGCTTTCTCAACGGCGCCAGCTTTCTCGGCAGAGCTGTTGGTTTCCCCAGAGGTGCTCATTGTTTCCTGGGCAGAATTGCTTGTCTTCTCAGCAGAATTCGCTAATTTCTCATTGGAATCTATTGTTGGATCTCTGTTCTGTTAACTTTATCGGCGCAAAAGTAGAGCTGTGCGGAGGTGGGACTGTTAGCCCAGGTGTTACCTAGTATGAAGGTTAACTTGACAAGGCGAAATATCTAATGGGATAGCGCTTTGGCCCTTACTGTAGTTATATTTTCAATGTCCGAAAACCTCTGGTTTGTCTTGTTTGCAATGGGCCGAGTGGTGTGTGGGTTGAAGCGAGTTGGAAAGGCAGGAAGATGTGATGATGCTGGGGAATAAAAAGCCGAGAACCGTGGGGAGGAGGGCCTGTAATAATGTTGGTTGGCGTAGGTTGCTGGCTCGACTAGTACATGATTCACGTTAAAGAGTGCATGGTCAACTGTTTATTCGGACGCAGTAGTGAATAGTAAGCCTGTGTTTGCTATGAATGTGCTATGAATGTGCTTTTGTATCATGCCATGTCCACTGTTACTGTTGTTTACCTTATTGTCCACGTTACCGTGAGCACGCGACGCGACTTCTACCAGGAGACGCCGTACTTTCCTTGGAACTTTGAAACACCGCGAGCAAGCGATAGCATTACCTGAAGCTGGCAATTTCTGACTATGAAGTTGTAGATAAAGTGTTAGCACCAACTTGGCAAAATTATTACCACTTTCATTAGGAAACTAAAGTAATCTCTTGAATATTTACCAATAACCTTGAGGCTATTATATCAGCAGGCATGGCCTAATAGGTCCTGTAAGTATACATTAACGTAGCCCTTTATCTCGTGCACAGTTTAAGTATAATTCCCCACCGTTAATCAGGTCAAACAGAAAATACCCAACCAGCCGCCTAGAATGGCCTGGCCAAGTAAGGCCAACACTATAATTTCGCATATTGCTAAAAGAGACTTTCAATGGCGGCCATAGTTGAAAATCGTATCAGTCACGTCATATGGATGCATTCTAGGTTCTTCTCATGTTACTGCTTGTATACCACAACAATTAACAAACAAGAAAGGCGTGAAGTTATCCCTGTTCTAAGAGAACCGGCTGCGGTTATTGTTATTAGTAAGATTGACGTAGATGGTAATGTTGGTAGATGGACAAGTAGGTGCCGTACATGTGAGGTTCATTGACATATTAATAATCCAATTCGATTGGCTCGGAGGGTCGGAGGGTCCCATAAAAATGTAGCTCGGTAGCCCGGTAGCACTCCCTCTCACTGAGTCACCAGCAGACACAGAGGCTCTCAGTCTAGTGCAAAATACAGCTCTTCTGGATTTCCAAGCATTTTAAACTCATCTAGCAACTGCGGCTTTGCTCTCTAAAGACGCGTCAATGACCCGTCACTGTGTTCGCCCACATTAGTGCAGACAGGGGGTGCATTAGGGAGAGCCAAGGATTCGAGCATACATTACTACTACACGCCGCCATTGACGCCATCATGTCCACTTACAAAGAGCCCCAACCAGTTCGTGGTTATGCAGCTGTTGATCCTGCAAAGCAACGTCCTCGTCCACCACCAAACAGACGCCGCGATAAGCCACAGCTCAGTTGCAATATATGTAGAAGGCGGAAGTATGTCTCTATTCTACATCCGATCGACCGTGACAGCAGAACTGGCACTGTACTAGCCAATAATAACCAGTAACCTCTCACTTACTTACAATGACTGCTGTAACAGACTACGATGTGACCGCCATCATCCGTGTTCAACATGCGAGGTATGCAACGGTTCCACCGTACCCAATCTCCTACGATGCTGACAAAACACAGAGACGTGGGCTCTCGTCTTCGTGTACCTATGTTACAAGCAGTGCTGCTTCAACCCCTCCCACTGGTGTCCAGGATAGGCTGAGACACTTGGAAAACCTTGTAGTCTCATACATGAACCAGAATGAAGCCACAGGTCTTGCTTCTCCCCCGCAAGCTTTGCCAAACATACATGAGCTTGACGCTTCGCTTGCTCTGTCTGATGTTGGCAGCTTGAAATCCAGCAGCACAGAGACAAAGTATCACGACCAAACCCACTGGGACTCCATCCTAGACGCCATCACTGAACTCAAAGAGGGCTTTGGCGGCTCGGATGACTCCAGACCTGCCCAGACTGCACTGGAAGCTCCGTCAACCAATTCTCTAGATTCCCCTCTGCTATATGGTTGTAAACATTGCAGCAGAGAGGAGATCTTAGCGGCCGTGCCCCCAAGGGAGTTCTCTGACTACCTAGTCTCTCAGTGCTTTGAAATGCTTGAGTTCTCGTCATGTCAGTATAGCCTTGCAACTATGCAAGCCCGGCGTTGCTCATTCATTCAACAGGTGCTATTAGTAAACTGGAGTTTCTAAAGCAGGTATTACAATCAGGAGCCCGTGGAATGAGACTATGCTTATAATCAGTAGTACGCATCGTTCTGGGAAGACCCTCAGGAGATTCCTATTATGTGGATAGGGCTACTCTTCAGTCTCTTGTCCGTAGGAATTCATTTCCGAGAATACGACGCCGACCAGTTTCGACCCGGTCCACAACTGGACTACGCCTCACTCAGTGCTACCTACCGCGAGAAGACCGTGCAATGCCTGGTTCTCGGAGAGTATACGAGATGTGGTCCACACGTAATCGAGACCCTTCTTCACCATTTTACGGCAGAATTCATGCGGCGACGCGATGTCAGTAACGAATCATGGATTATTCTGAGTACGGCGGTGCATCTCGCAAGTATGTCGGCCTGAATCACCAATTTTCGTGACTAGGACGGAACCCGCTATTGTTTTCGTTTCAAACTCGTGAGCTAATTGCATCTCGAATAGTGCGCATGGGGTATCATAGAGACCCAGACCATTTTAAATCTATCTCACCGTATGGTATGATCCCCACGAGATGGCATTCCACACTCTGCGCAGGGCTGATAACAATAGAGGGAGAACTAAGGCGTCGCCTATGGGCAATGCTTTACCACCTAGGGTCTGTATTCATATGCCCCAGAAGTTAACAGCTCCTGAGTAATCACTAACAACATCGTAGTGAACCCCCATACGCCTATATTTCATTGGCAGGCGAAAAGACTCCAAATCGCCTAGCTTTTGGCCAATATCAGATGCTAATAGGTGACAGATATCGCAACGTCTGGGCAGCTGGGAGTACCACGTCTAATAAATGATTCATTCGTTGATACAGCCGAGCCGCGGAATCTCTTAGACAGCGATTTCAGTCCCAACTCAACTGAATTACCGCCCTCGCGCCCGGATAGTGACCCAACCCCAATGCTCGTTGTCTTGTCGAGGCTTCGTACTGGCCGTATGTATATCGCAGTGGCTAGCGTCGTTACGAACACACAACCACCCACATATGCGCAAGTTCTACAAGTTGACCGACAAATTGAAGACATGTTCCAGAAAATCCCCGAGTATTGCAGAATAAAACCTCAATTAAACCTCGTCACGGATCCACCGCAAATACTTCTTCAGCGAATCTTTATCCAGATGAACTATCATAAGACCCAAGTTATTCTTCATTGGCGGTATTTAACTCTAGCGAACCAGGATGATCGATATTCCTATTCAACCAAGACAACTGTCGCGGCTGCGCTCAAGATTCTAAATCTACATCAAACTATCTATGAGGGGCTCAAAGTCGGCGGGCCTCTTTATTCGGTCAGGTGGCGAGTTACGTGCTTTTTCTGTCACGACTATCTCTTGGCAATAAGCATCCTAGGTTTCTACCTGCAAAGGAATGGCGACAAGATCAGCAACTCCGAGCTCAACGAGATCAAGCAAACCTTGCGTCAAACGAAAGTAATACACGGCCCTCGAACTCCCATGTCGGCTGATATCAAACGAGTTGCCGCTTCCATCGACTCGGTCCTGCCTGGCATTCTTGAACACGAGTCCGATGAAAGTTCGAATTCAAGTGGAAGCCAAGTACTAACACCGGCCGAAAGCTCTGATCTCAATGCATTTTCTAATAACCAGGGTACGTGCCTTACTTTTTCGTGTTAAGGTCGACCGGGGCTCTAGCCAATTGACAGCTGATGAAAAATGTTAGACCCGTTCTTAGGTTCCACGATGCCCTTTTTCGACCCAATGTTCGAAGGAGCCCCTATGTTCCCCTCGCATATTAATGATATGGGGGCCTTCATTGACTCAGTCCTCGCCGGCTCGATTGACCCTTGGTGTGAGGTAAATACAGATACCCAAAATGCAAGGTTACTTTTTCTAAAGATTTATGTAGATGTCTAATCTTGGGTCGTCCTTCTTCTGACCACCCCACAACTCTGACACATACGTTCTGTCACTCGACGAAGCCAAGTCCGGGTGAGGGGGGAATGATCATTGCCATTCTATCCAGCTGATACCCACCCTCTGGAAGACTTTTCGTCGTTGCTCTCGGAGTTTTCACTCTGACTCGATGTCGACGGTGGCATATGGATAGATGGAGCGAAAGCACGAGGGCCCTTGTATATGAAAAAACGTGCGTATATGCAGTGAGAATACCGCATTTCACCGAAACTATAGTGTATATTAGCGTTGAATTAATTTGTCGCAGATGATCTAGTGAACGAGATATTCACATCAACTCAAGTTCATCTAGCGGTAGGAATCCTATTTATAGCCGTACGTACCTAGCAAGCTCCGCAGCGCTATAGAAGAGAAAACTCATCCTGAAATTCGAGCTTAGTGCCTGTCACCGGCACTATACTCAGCCCCTCCGTCACCGAGGCTACCCCACGACTGTATCTGGTAATGCCCGTCTGACTGTGCTATCAAGCGTACTACATAACACAACATGGAAGATCGCTCGCCGCTAGTAGTTCTTACTAGATACGTGCCCCGTAAAAGAGCGTGTATGAAAGATCGTCTGGCCGCCTTCCGTATTTGGCTGTGAGGCTTTAGCCATATGCTTGACGCCATCATCTACCTACTGTTCGGTGTGAATATATGAGCTCATCTATCTCAGTATCACGATTATTCGTTATCTCGCAACTGCGTAGTATACGATACTAGCGACACCTACGTGCAAGCTAAGCACCTCATTAAGGGGCTATTGTAGGATGGTACACTACGGAGTTGGCCTAGGACTAGTAGGTGACACTAGGTAGACGGCGAACTTCCCCTCCTTTTATTTTGGCAGACGCCGCTGTATTATTATTACCTACCTGATAAGTTCTAAGGCGTTGCAAGCCAACTGTACTTGGCCGCATTCGGATGCGTGTTGGTTGAGTCGCAGACCCACCAACAATTATATGATGCCGATCATCACGCTCCCTCTCTGGCTACCTACATACAATCTGCGAGTATGCGGCTGTTGTGAAACTAGACCGAGCAGGCCGAAGCTGCTCTGTACGAGCCATGGCTTACCCCAAAGAGGATCGTGCCACCTAGGATAGATAGGAGATCTCCCCCCTCTGTACTATAATAATAATCATTTATTCATACTGCTAGCGATCAGAAGCGTGACAGGTTGTGTCCTAGCGCTTCGATTTCCTCACTTTAATGAGTGACAATAACCCTGTTGGACCAGATATATACTTCAATACCTCATCCCCGCCACCATCGGCTTGACCAGTGACGGCGAGATGGACGATACGCCGATTGTGCCCGCACCTGCGCCCTGGAAACTAAAGGCCACCGTTTATATAGTGGGCTTTTATTCCAAAGCCGGACAATTACCCGACCACGCATATTCTCCACTAGAAAGGGACTCGCCATATGCATCGGCGGCGGCGTCTGGTGAACATAAAGGGGGCACCGCCTGGTTCCAGGTGATCCGATACACCGAGAGCCCCGTCGGGCCGTACGACGAACTCATCGTCTGCCCGGGGCACTTCAGCTATGACGTGGAGGAAGGCGGCAAGCGGACGAAGACAAACCTACGCATCAGTCGCATCTACGTCTCGCAGAAGTATACCTGTTGGAATGGGCGGACTAGTTCGTCACCACTCCCCGTCCCCGTCCCCAATGAGCAAGCTTGGGCGCTAGTCGGCGGCCCTGGACACTATTAACAGGGAGACACTAGATTGGAACGTCCCCAAACACCTAGCGCGCTTCGAGTTCGACGATCTCGACGACGGCACGACGGTAGTCCGAGTCTATCCCCACGACACGACGGGAGACATAGCCGAAGCTCTACCAAGCGACGTGCCGCTCTTTCAGGCCAAGTTCACGCCGCTGCGATGGGCGCCCAGCTTCCCCTTCTCGGTTTCGTGGCTGCAGCATCTGGGGATGGATCCGGCCCTAGTCCAGCCCCCACTCCCGGCAGGCGAGGGATCGCAGGGCGAGTTGCCAGGCACCGATCGCTGGTGCAAGATCACCCCTGGTGAGGCTACGAAGCGTGCCAGCCTGGCCTGGGCGGACATGTCGCAGAGGAACATGCAGGGTGAATTGACGAACGGTGTGGAGCACGAGAACTTCTGGCCGGGCTTAAGACGATGGAAGCTCGCGCTCAAGATGGAGGAGGCAGTCATAGACTTTGGGGAGGGTGTATACTGGGATATCCCCAGGACCAAGCGCTGAGACCCAGCCTGGGCTGGCCGGTATAGCTGCTGAGCAACGACTCCATGCAGTTAGGATGCAATTAGATCGATCTGTTAGGATAAGTGTGTTGCCAATATATATATCAATCCAAACGCAAGGACACGGTACCGATTCTTGTGCACTACCAGCTGAGCATGGAGCGCTCCTGGACTCAATGGCTCCCGAAAATAGCACTATAATCGTCATCATTATCTACGGGCTCCGTATAGCCAAGTAGCCAAGAAGGATACCGCCTGAGGTAAGCCAAAAGCCCGAGATCGCAAATGCCCCCTGAATATCCGTCTTTGAGATTGACCACACGATGCCAAAAATCAGACTAAAGCAGAATAAAAAAACAACGAGAATCACGTAGATTGTGCGCCAATGCCATCCCGCCTGAAAGTGAATACCCCACCCGAGTTCCTCTTTAGTTTCTGAGGCCAGGAGTTCTCCAACTATCCTCTTTGGCAGTTGGGTATAGATAGTTGTTTGCCTGTCATTAACACATTCGGGGTTTCGGAAATAATGTGTCAGGCGTGCAGAGCCGATGGCGGGGACGTAGCCGGGGTCGGTTTCCGGGGCCGGGTCACATCGATACTCAACGCCGATTCTGTTTTTCGGTGGGAGGCAAACACAAGATGGATTACAAATGCTCGCATGGGCGTGGGCTTCCGCAAAGCTCCCAAGGTCAACTTTAAACTGCAGGATTTCTTAGCTTTCCCTGAGAGCAAAGTCGGGGGGTGAGAGGGGGGGAGGGAATAGCAAGCTTGGCTTGTACTTGCCCTTGTCAAAGATAGCTGGCTAATGCCCCGGATCGTGAACCATGTTTTAAATTTCTGATAACTATGATGATACTTTTTATGTAAGAATCGAAACATATCTTTATCGTTTGAGTACCCGTCGATAATCTCCTGGTGTAGCTTCGTCTCGAAGTCTCCTTTCTCCACGCAGAGAAGCAGATGGAGGTTACCCCTATTTAGAGGTATCGAGGAAATGTTGGTTTGAGCGTTCGTGTTATGCAGGGGTAAATGCGTTGAGGTTATATTAGAAGTCCCTAGCCGTTCCCCCATGAAACGAGATGTTATCCACGTTTTAATCGCTATAGCTAGTAGTTTTCCTACTTGCTTCCAAGCTTCGAACCCACTACCGCTCGCGTGCTGCTGGAGTTCGGCTTCTAAATTTTCAACCATTCCAGGCTGAAGCTCTACGAAGTCATCAAAGAGCCGGGTTCCGCATTGCTGTGTCTATTAGAAATCACTAGTTTGAGAAGAAGAGAAAAACGCTCTTTGCTCACACATATCCACCTAACTCGTTTCTTTCCTTTAGGAACAGGGGGTTCCCAAGATGGCATGAGGAGGTCAAAGATCCGATCAACAAGAACAGGCAGGCTCTGAAAACCCTCTGTGGCGTCGTTGGCAATTGTGTGACGTCTTACACACATTCTTAAATTGCATGGGTCCTCTGCTCTTCTTGTAGCGTAAAAAAAACATAGGCCGCCCGAAGAGTCTTTTCGTTGAGACACAAACCCTAAAGATGTATAATATAATTGTAGCAAACAACAAGGGCTTCGAAACGCAATTGTAAAACTACCAAAACCACGGTAAGCTTACCCTGGCTATCCGTACGGTCGATGTAGGTACTTGTAGCAATGTCTGATTGCCTAGCATGTTGTTCTGGCAACGTCGGGCTCTCCACATCCACTTTATGAGGCGAGGAATTTATGGGTTGTTGTTCTTCGTTCTTCAGAGGTTGTACAAATGTTCGCAACTCTTCTCGGAGGCGCTCGAACGGCGATCCGGATTTCAAAAAATCCTTGACTTCGGCGAGGGCATTGTTGATTTCCCTGTTATAATAGGTATCACATCCCTCCCCAAGAATCAAAGCGGTGTCGGCAGGCAAAGGAGCTATCTGGCTTTCTTCTAAAGAATTAATGTCTTCTAGAAATTTAATTAGCAGCTCTCTAACCGCCTGGCGTTGATCATCCTCTATCGCGTTAATATGCCGCGAAATTTCGTCTTCCTCGGAAGCAGCTAACCCCATTTCCGACGCGCTAGAAACATATGCAGAGCTGTGCTGAAAAAACTTAGCCATCTCACGCTGACTGCGGCCTTGGGCTACCTGCTTCAGTGCCCTCGAGTACGAATCCAACAACCTACGAAAGTCCCTTGCTAGCCTATCCACGCTAATGTTGAGATCAATGGCAGCGTCCATCATCAGATCGGATAGTTCGACATCTTCAAGCAAGAATCTCACAAGGACTTCTCGAGCTCGCTTGATATAATTAAACGATGGATTAGATGTCGCGGACGTCGTACTGTCCAACCAATCATCAGGAATTCCGCTCTCGTCTGTTTTCTTGGTGACATTATTACTGTATTTATCTGTGGTGGTCGCTAGCGGAACTTGTTCATCAGCCTCTGGAACTTGAACTTTAGCCGAGGAGAGGCGTTGGTCTCTTTTGGCGGTCTCAAGGTCTGGAGCATCTTCTTGAAACGCCGTCGCTATTGGCTCGGCCGCAGGGTTTGTATCCTCGGATGTTTCGTGCGTTGGGCCAAATCCCCCATCATGGGCCTTTAGTTGCCATTTGCTCCCATTTGACTCAGCTTGCGTTGGACCACTAGAAGTGCTAGATGCGATCCGTTGGCGCTCGTTGCGTACCTTTTGACTTTTCTTCGCCAGTTCAGAAATGTCTTCCCTCTTTAATTCTCCAAGGATAGCCACAAAATCGGGCCGCGCTTCGTATCGTAGGCCCTCTCGTGCGAGTACCTCAGCTGACACTAAACTCCGGCGGATGCGCGTCCACTTTGCGTCAAGCGGAATTTCATGACCCTGACTATCAGGCCCTAAACGCGCAAATCGCTGGTTGGATGACACTCGTGATGAGATTGGCGGGGGTAAAATCGAGTGGTCTCCACCGAGGGAGGAAGATACTGAACTACTATCACTGCTATCACTGCTAGATAATGATGGTGGTATTGATGGCGGCGAATCATATCCAAATGTAGAATATGGTAATGGCATAGGACCAGGTCCAGGTCCAGGAGATGGTGGTGATCGGGGAGGATTAGGCATGTTATGTTAGATTGGATAGCTGTGAATTGGGAAGAGTAGATCGTCAGAAGTCGACGAGCAGTTGTCGGAGACAGTAAGCTGTTGTAAGGCTCAAATCATCAGTTTAGTATACAGTGTGGCTGTGTCGCTCACGTTCACAAATTTACTGCATCAACACGCTCCATAAAAACTGTTTTCGTGACCAGGCATACATAGCCGGTCTACGTGGACAGGCTAATAGCTGAGAAATATACTATTTATTTAGGATCATATGAGATCTGAACAGGAAGACATGGCATAGGAAGTTGATATTCTTACAAGCTACCTAGAAGGGAGATAACAAATTAGCACGTGACACATGGGAGCCTGGGTCCTGTCTGGGAGAGGGAGAGCTTGTGCTGCTGCTGCCCCTCATTAGAGACCCACTTATCTCACTAATGGTAACCCCGGCGTTGCATCTAAACGGAATAGCGTGGATCTGATTTGTTTACTTCGATTGGGATGATGAATGGTCAAGTCCAAGTACACACAAGTGCAGTAGGATGCGCCCGACGCGACCAACTTCGACCTGCATCAGAGTATCGCAACATCAGTTAAACCACTTCGTTCAAAAATGCCTCGTGTCGCCCAAGCGCCTCGTGCGAGCGCCGGCACTCGAAAAGCTTCAGGCTCCTCCGGCTCTCCCTTCAAGTCACCGCTAAAGTAGGTCTGGTTTTCATTCACCGCAGTGCGCTTCATTTTATTTACATGCGCCCTTGCGTTCTTTCTCGCCGCCGAGCAACCCGGCAACCCAGCGAATAACAGCACTGCCACCATCATCATTACTATCATTATTGAAACCCGATCTCACTGCTAACAACCTGCTATTCTAGAATCCCTCTCAACGACGACGCCCAGGAGAAGAAAGGCCGGTTCCACTCCCGGAGAGCGCTCCACGAGAAACAGATCAGCGAGCTGCAGCAGGCCGCCGCCGCGACGCCTGCGAAGAAGGCCGGCTTTAGGCTGGCGGACCTCGAGAATGCGTCGTCCCCCCTCTCCAACCCGCGGACGCCGCGACGTGGCGTTGGCGGTAGTGGCGGTGGTGGGGTCGACGACGACGACGATGACGACGATCTCATGGTGGTCGGCAGCGGCGTCACGCCTATGAAGCGCGTGCCCATCCTCGCCAACTTCGAGGAGTGGATGAAGATGGCCACCGACAACAAGATCAATGCTGCCAACTCGTGGAACTTCGCCCTCATCGACTACTTCCACGACATGTCACTGCTGAAGGATGGGGACGGCGTCAACTTTCAGCGCGCCAGCTGCACCCTCGATGGCTGCGTCAAAATCTACACGAGCAGAGTCGACAGTGTTGCCACTGAGACGGGCAAGCTGCTGAGCGGCTTGGCTGACAGCAATTCCAAGAAGAAAGGGAAAGAGGGCGAAGGAGATGGCGAAGATAGCGAGGAAGAGGAAGTAGATGAAGATGGCAATGTGGTCAGGAAAAAGACCAAGAAGCGGGTAAGTTGACCGGTGCTTGCTTGCCATGAATTATAGGACATTTTGCTGAGAGTAAGGTAGCAACGATCATCCGAAGCTACTCTAGCCCCCTCGTTTGCTTCTCTGCAGCTCAAGAAATTCGACATGGAGTTTGCAGTAGACCCCTTGTTCAAAAAGGCGTCCGCAGATTTCGATGAAGGCGGCGCTAAAGGTCTTCTGTTGAACCACCTTATGATCGACGGTCAGGGGCGCATTGTCTTTGACAGCAGCGACGACGCAAATGATAAGTCAGCAGACGGCATCAAGCCTCGGCGAAGGGAAGACGTGACCGCTGAGGAAGAGGATGAATTAGAAGAAGGGGAGGATACAATCACAGATCAACCAGCTGAAGTCGAAGAGGAGGAAGATGTGGAGATCGACATCAGTGCTCTTGGGATGAAGTTCTTCCCCGACCTAAGCCGATTAGACGAGCAAGATATATGTCCTTCGCTGAAAACCTTCGACTTGGGAAATCCTTCTGGATCACTAGACATCCCCTTTTTGCGCGCTCCGGAAGGCGATGCGGAGGATGAAGAGGGGGACTCACTAGGCGGGTCCGGTGATAAATCGGGTATGTTCATTGACGAGGATAATCCTGTGGGTTTCGATGACATGACTGGCATGGGTGGATTTGACGTTGCGTTTGGCGAGGGTGGTGAGGCCTGGGCACGAGAAGCTGCGTTAGAGCCCCAAATGCGCCCATATAATATTGGACTCGACGATGGGATGGCTGGGGGTGAAGGCATGGAGGGCTTGGACGACGAGAATGCCGACTACATCGTATCCATGAAGCATGCTAAGAACGGCGACAAGACGCACGAAGATATACTCGGCTACTTCGACCAGGCTCTTCAAAAGAATTGGGCCGGACCCGAACATTGGCGAATACGGAAGATCAAAGACGCCAACAAACCTGAAACGGCCACACGACAACGCAAAGAAAAAGAGCCGTTTGAGATCGACTTCACCTCGTCACTTGATGGCAAAATTGCTGAGACAATTTTCACTCAAGCATCAAGCAATTCAGCTATCTCTCTAGCTAAGAAAGACTGGAAGTCCAAAACTCGGAATCTGCTACCTGACGACAAACACTTCAACTCGAAACAGCTCCTCAGCCTCTTCCTAAAACCCAAGGCTCGAATGAGCAGCCGACGAAACCGGTTTAGCAGTAAGATAGGGACTTCCGGCCACGGTGGTCAGTCAGAGAATGTGCACGCAGCCGACATGGATGAGGCCTTCTGGGCTCAAAAAGAGCCTCTGCAAAGCCGAGAGGAGGATACGGTCCTCCCCCAGGGTGACTACGATGCCAATTTCTTCGACGACGAGATGCCGCTCCCAGGTGGCGGCATGTTGGATGACGATAACGATGAATTTGCCGATGCTAGAGACCATTTCTCACCTAGTGCGGAGGCACCGCCTACAGAAGCCCTCGGTATCACGACGATGTTTGATGCCGGTATGACTATGGGTGGCTTCGGTACACAGTTAGTCACATCTACACGCCGGTTGCGGCCGGAATATGTGCAATACGCTCGTGTCGCCAAGAAGGTCGATGTTCGTCGGCTCAAAGAAGAACTTTGGAAAGGCCTGGGATACGAGTTACAAGTAGTAAGTTGCATCTTCACTTTCGCCAACTGTTGGATGCCTCCTTATGATTACTAATGTTACTAACGCTTATAAACAGGATCCCAATCGGTCAAGACTGCCGACGCCTCCGACAGAAGAGGAGGCTATCCAGAAGCAAAACGAGGAAGCCCCGCTCAAATTCACCGAGGTCATGAACGACCTAAAGTCTGTGTATCCCAAGACTGTCATGGACGACATCTCGACAAGCTTCTGTTTCATCTGCTTGTTGCACCTGGCCAACGAAAAGGGCCTCGTGATCGAGAAAACGCCCGAGCTGCTCGAACTCGAGATTCGAAAAGATTGGACCGCCGAGATTACCGAGGCAGCCTAGTTTATCAGCTGCTCTTGTGTGTTTAGACATGAATTGATTGCGTTGCTGCTAGGAGCGTGTTAGGGGTATCATGGTGCCATTTGGCGATGCGCTGATGCCCTGAGTGGTTGGAGTCGAAGCTGTTTAGATATTGTTTTCTCGGGAGTATGGGATATGCCTTGTTACGAGAGTCGCAGGGGCCAATGGGTTGAAGGCTTGTCACGGAGTGCACACGAAAGGGCAGATGCGTTTATGAAATGCATGAGTAACATATAAAATCACGAAGCGAGTATTGAATGCTAATAGTTTTATGCTGTTTATTTCATGCCATTCCCAAAGTGTGTGAATCGTTAGTAGAATTTCCCATGCATACCATACGGCCCGCTCTCATTGCCTGGTCTTCACCGGGTTAGCTGGTGGCTATTTTTGCTACCCCATGATAAACATGCATGGCTATTTTCCTACTGCGGTTTTCTCATCGGACGAGCTAGGACAAAAACCACCCACATCCACGTTCACTCTCCCGGATACTGGATCTCGAAGCAGACTAGCCGGCTGCAGGCATGTCGTCCCGGTGCCTTCTTATACGGCCTCGCAGCCGGCAGCTTCTCCGCCTCTGGTAATTGGTCGCATCGAAAGCACGTCAACAATCCCGACAGGTGTTCTCCTATAGCAGCTTCTATCTACATGCGTATGTGCTGCATCCCCGTGTTGTTAATAGATATAAGATATAGTCACACCCCCTCCCCCGTCCACATGACTGGGATTTCCCGCACGCCACAATGCTGCTCGCATCTTGACAGTCTAACCCTAACCTATGCATAAATAACTTCCCGCTCGTCTCTTCTCGGTGGTACTATATACATACCATACATACGTAGTCCGCGCATACAGTAGTAGCGTGCTTTTTCTCTGCCTGTCCGATAGGTAGGTAAGCTTAATCCATGCTAAACCCTAACCCCGTACATATAGGTATACGTAGACGGCACACCTATGTAGATAAAACACCACCCTCCCGGGCGAACCCCCGTCTGTGTGCTATCTAGATATATACCCAAGGTACCCACTTAGGCAGATCCAGCCTCACCTCGCCCCGAGCTACCCCGGCAAGCCTCTTTCGAAGCTTCCTATGTTCCCTACTTTTTCCACTGACTGCTAGCTAGTATTCATTCTTCAAGGGGAGAAGGGGAGAGAGACCAAAACACCAATTCCCCCAGTATACTCCAATCCTCCGAGACTCTTTCACCATCGACGTCACATGTCTCGAATACCTCTCTCTGATATTTGGAATGAAGGGGGGCCTAACTAGTGGACTTGGGGGATGATGTCATGTGCATATCGGCCGTGGTCTAGCGGCGCTCAGGATCCCATCACGAAGTCGCAGAGCTTGGGTTCCCCCTTTTGGAGCTCTTATCCTCTCCTGCGTCAGGACTAGGCTGGTACTTGAGGCAGGTAGAGCTACATGGTCATCGGAAGGTGATACGGCTACGGCTGTGTCTGAGTCGGGCCTTTCACCTCCTATTCAAGACCATGACAAGCCGTCCCAGCACATGGCAGCAGCACTGCACGTGGGTTCTCGTCGTTTCTATGTACGCTTCTCTCTACTGTGGAGATCGATCACTAAAAATTGAACAGCTGGTTGGGAATCTGGCTTGGATTATTTTTCTACTTTTTTTTCTGTTGTTGATCGAGGCATGGATAGTCTCATTATATACAAAAATTCCGCCGTATAGGGGCCACAAGGCCATGACGGTTGTCTAGCTAAGCATTGCCTATCTCGCAGTCGTCCAACACAGCCATGCCTGCTTCTATGAGCTATCTACCTTCAGGCTTGTACCTAGGGTATCTTCAATCGAACGCTTGGTTAGAGACGACAAAATAGACGCAATTCATACCTCATTGCCCGTAATGATATACTGTCGCATGCCCGAACTCATCCACACCAAACAGGCGGGCAGGCGGGCACGGCAACTGTGCAATGAACCTGACCCTGTGCTTGCATTTCCTAAAAGAGAGCATCAGCGGAGCATGACTACGCGGTCCTAGAACTCCATAAACGCCCGTTTTCCCGCATTGCTTTTTGATGCCGTCATTTCCAATAGTTTCAGGGTGAGGTTCATTGCCAATGTTCCCACGAACGCCCAGAACCCTACATTGCAGAACAACATTCTCATAACAAGGAAAATTCATGCGAGTATGCTGTATACCATTGACGCCAGGTACGGATCAGCGTCACTCTAGACGGGCGAGAAAGGACAATTTGAATCCAACGGCGGGTTTGCTCAAAGTCGATTTGATGCAAGCGTATGGAGACTAATATAATGGGAGCTACCGTGTGGCGCTACCATGCGTAATTGAGTGACTGCAGGATGCAGATGGATGTTGATTATAAAATATCGTTAATATCTCGTCAATATGATACCCCATGCACCAGATGCAAATTGCGGAGCGGGGCGATTTATAAACACTAGATCCGAGACGAGATTGTTGTTTTAACAAGTCGAAATCATGGGCGGCGGTCAACAATCTCTCGAGCCCTCAGAAGTGCGGTGATACCGTCAAGCCCAATTTCGCCGTTGCCTGCCTGTTTCGCCATCCAGGCTGAGTTTGGCCCCGACGGCGAATTTGCCATGGCCTCATGTGCCGATCCCAGTGTTGTACCGGGGTTATTGCTTCGAGAACCTGGCACAGGGCCTGGTGTGTCGTTGCTAAAACGCGAAGAGCTATGGAAACCACCCGGTAAACGACTTTGCTGTGCTGAGTGCAATGGTAGGGGCGCCTGCGATATTTGCCCATTTATGATAGGGGGCGGAGTTGTCTGAACGTACGAGGGAGCTGGCGGTTCCGGTCTCGATGACAGTAGCGCATGGATAGGTAAAGATGCGTCACTAGGCGTCCTTGGTAGATAAGAGGATGCTGATGAAGTACTGCCACGTGAGGATTGTTCATGCTTCAGCGACGGGGGCTGTGAAAATGACGCGGACCCAGACGACCCAGACCCTTTCGACAACCTGTGGCCATGAGAGTTTTGGCCGGGATGCCCTAGATGTATACCTAGCACACTAGCTTCGGGTGACTGAGAAATTGTTGGAGGCGCAGTTCTCGGATCTAGCCAGGGTACAGTGCTGCTGGGGCCATCCCCGAGCACACTCTGACCATCCGCCCAGCCATTGCGGTAACTGGCAGGAAGTATTGAAGCGTCACGAGAGTGAGGGCTAGATAACCCGCGCCGCCTCCCGTGATTGGGCTCTTCCTGGGCTAATAATATTGGCGAAGTCAGGGAATCGTCTAGGTGACTTGTTCCAGTCGACATCGAGGCTATTGAACCTAGTCTTTGTTGCCGTGATGGGGGAGGTTCGCTTCCATGTTGGCTTTCGGAGCCACTACCGTTACCACTCGTAGTTCCACCAGGACCAATTGAACCGCCGCTAGTACTGCTACCGCGAGTGCTGTCGGCATCGGTCTTCAATCGCTTTGCAGCATCTTTTTCTAGCCCTGGGTTAGTCATTGGACAAATCCGTGTGTGGTTGGCGTTGCTGCATACCTTGTGTTTGGGTAGCTTGCCTCTTTCGAAATTCGCGAAGGTATTCATTATACTTTATACACTCCGGGGTCTTCTTATATTCGGCCAAATCATGATTGTATTTCTCTTTTGCCTCGTTTGCTTGTCTCTCGAACGGCTCCTTCTCGGCACGGCCCAGATTCTGCCAATTCTCACCAACCAGCTTCGCAATCTCCGTGAACGTGAGATTTTGCCCTTTCAGATCCTCTCGCATTTCTAAGAGCCATTAGTATTTCGACGTCGGATTATCGGCGCGCGGAGATTCATTTACTATTAGAAAACAAAACATAGGCTGAAGGCGGCCGCTCCGGAGCGTGTTCATCGGGCTATAGTCCTAGTTAGATTATTCAATCGAATTCCGACGAGGGGTGTGTAGTGAAATGAACGCTGGGAACCAATGCGAACCTTTGGATGTCTCCTGTACTTTCGCTTCGCAACGATTGGCCCGACCTTCACATCCGATCTCCCGATATCGTTGCGATTCGAATCATGCCTGGCGTCCTCAATGCTCGTGCGGGTTGGTGAGACTAAAGAGGCATCTGGGGCGACACCTCTGTAATTGGCAATGCGTCGCTGAAGTTTCTTCGTAGAGTTAGAATCAACCGGGGTCATGGGTAGGAGATGCTGGGTCGCTTACTCTTCGATGTCCGAGCTTCACGCCCAACGCGTCACTAGTGGTTAATTAGCATCCAAAGCACAATTGGGTCAATAGAGATAATGACAATGGTAATAATGACGATAATCGCAATTGTGGCTTACAGATCGGATTCGGTGATGTCTAATATCGTCTCCCAGGAGTCAAATCCCTGATCAATAAAGACACCGAGGTATTGAGAGATGCCCAGCTCGCCGAAAACTGTTTCGATGAAATTCATATAGCTGGCTTTGACCGCGTTTCCACGGAAAGCTATAAACATTCAAGGGCGCCCACCAGATCGTGCGCACGACGGAACTAGAAGTCGTGGCAGCAGCAGCAGCAGCAGCAGCGGCGGCGGCGGCAGCAGATACTACGGTTACTACGTGTTTTTAGGAGTTTTTTTAAAGCCTAGCAACAGGTCGCGATTGCGCGACGTTCTGCCGACTGGTTGCGTCGATTGGCAGAGTTCCAGGGCCAGGCGTCAAACTCCTTTTCTTCACCACGGCGACCGGTCTAATAACCCGTCAGCGGAAGGGAGTGTAGCTGAGCGGCGTCGGGTGTGGTCTCGGTGCGGCGTCGACGACGGCGGCGGCGGCGGCTGCTGCGTGCGGCGGCGCGTGATTGGCACAGGGAACGACTCAGAATGCCGATTTTCGAGAACGGTTGTGACCAGGCGCGCAGATCAGATGGCTAATTGGGACAGCGCGTCAAGACTGGTCTCCGGACGCAAGGCCTAAAGTGTGGGGACTTGGCGGTGGTGACTCTCGGTGGCTCTGGCTCTGCTCGATAGGCGCTCTCGCAGCTCGCGCTCATGTGGTCAGTTCTAGTTCTAATCCTAGCTCTGGCCAGCGATGCAAGCAGTGGTGGGTTCGAAGGCGGCGGCGGGTTTCGGTATGGTGTTGCATTTGTTTGTTTGAAGATTCTTTGAAGACTCGAGCGGCGAGAGAAAGCTACTAACTATCCAAGGTCCTATCCTGTGAGACGTCTATGGCAATGTTAAAGGGGATTCTATCTAGAAATTTAGCATTTATGGAGCCTGGGCGGCGTGGTACTGCTCGATCTGCCAGCGTAACTGAGATCCCCGAGCGTGTGGATGCTACGGATGCTAGTGCTCTGATGAAGGCCCATTGGAGGATCGAGCCTTGATCGGGCCATCGATTCTTCAAGTGTACCTGTACTTGTCTACTTGTAGTAGCACAGTGATGTATACTAACATGTAGAGGCGCGGGCGGGAGAAGAAAAGGGAGACACGAGGAGACGGACCCATATTCATACGTGCACTATGGAAACTACATGCTAGCGGCGTGATCTCCGGTACTGTACCAGGTTAGTAGGCGTACGAATTGCTACCGCCATTGTACCTGCCGCGCAGCTGGCAAGCCTGCACTGCATATGGAAACTGGGTATGTGTACCTACCTTACCTGCCTGCCCTACACTATACCCTAGGTACATTGGAAGAGTATTGGCAGACCAAAGACAAGGCGCAGTGGGACTTACCGAGCACGCTTTTCCGAGTGCTGCTCTATTAGGTAAGCCTGCTTTACTGTAGGTACTGTTAGTGTCACACTAAATCATAGTACAACAAGTGGATTGGATGTGGTCTGGACGTGGCGCGGAATGGCAATGAGAACATCTCGATATTGAGCAGGTAAAGCTACTTGATGGAATAGTATACCTAATTTAGTTCTGTCATCCAGAAACATAACCTGAATTCGATTTTAGAGTCAAGGAAAATAGATGGATTCTTGTACAAACACCCCTTGGAGTATAGATAACTATGTTTAGCCCTGAGAAATTACATACTAAACGTGAGTCGAATACCTATCCTATTAGCTAGAACTCTAGACTAGCAAATGGTATTGCCTAGATAGAAGTCCTCGAGCAGCCCCCAAAGGCAAAGATAATTGTCAGGTTGAGAAAGGGGTAGAATGGAGTTAGCTGGTGTTCTAGAATTCTACGATGTCTCTCATACAAGCAACGTACCTAGGATACGATACTAGATCTCACCTTCCAGCTTAGTATTTAAGAGATGGATGCCCTCGTTCGCAGGTTTCAATATTTACATAGGTAGGTGGTTTGTCGGATACCACGTTAATACACGGCCGCTCCGTATGAAAGGGATGTACAGCTGTACAGTGAAGTGCCGCTTCAATCGCACCCACATTCATACAGCTTCTCCTTCTCCCCTCGAGTCGACTTTAGGTTAGTAACATGTCTGCTCAATACGATGGGTAGTTTAGTCGACATTGGGCAATTCGGACTACAAGACAACAGTCGTTCGCGTGATGTCAATATTTACGGACGTTGATGTGGTTTAATAATTGTCCGGTGTACGTAGTAGAGAGTACCTAGAGGGTGGGAGCAATATGTCAAATGCGAAGAGGACAACGAAGTACCAGTACCTCCGACGGCTAAGACATACATGAGTGCTAGCAGCCGCCAGCCTCGAAAGAGAAGAAGGGTGTGTGTCTGGCCAATCAAACGCGAGCCGTCGTGAGCTAGCGGGGCGTGGCCTGATAAAATGGAGCCGACGATAGGAAGCAGCGGGGAGTGGCCTGATGAATGGAGCCGACGACAGGGCGGCAGCGAATGAGAGCGAGGCTGTAGAGGCCAGCTAGGGTACCGCCATCGACTTTTCAGTCTGGGATCGAGCAGCTTGGCAGGGCAAAGCCATGTACGGTCACCATCCCTTTCGCGCTGTAGAGTGTGTGCCCACCAAGACGGCCATTGTTTTCGAAAGTTGGGATTTCGATTCCGATTCCCCGTCGTCGTCACAGCCCGTCATCGAGATCTATGATGGAAATGGGAACAAATCGATCCTGCCGTCGCACGACCAGTAGCACGACGACATCAACCATGACGCCGACGGGGATCGCTCCTCGGCGCATGGATTTGTAAATAGCACCTACAGCGCGACTAGTAATAACTACCTAGTGACACGAGGGACACTACCTAGGTACACGACCACGCCACCGGACCGCTAAAACGGTGACGGACGGTGACAGTTTCACCACCTGGGCAGGCAGTGGACAGGCAGTGGATATTAGTCCTGTAAAAACTCACGAATTACTTGTAAATCTCGTGTCAGAGGGCGTGTTGCTGAGTGATTGCTACACCTGGTACTTTCCCGGTTAAGCAGAAATGCTTCGGTACTTTTCTCTTACGTGTTGTCAAAGATGAGACTAAGTGGGGAGTACGCTTCTTATCGATAAGTATCAGTACTACGGTTTGATACGATGATAGGTAGGTAGTTAAACCGAGCGCAAGTGCACTCCAACCCGCCTATGAAGGCACCTCTAGCGAATCACTAGGTACCTACGGTACGATCAGTACTGGAAAGATCCGTTGCCTACACTCACCACCTACCTAGGTACCTACTTACTTACCTAGGTAAGTACCTACCTAGCACACTATCACGGGATATCATCTCGGATATCTAGATTGCGTCAGGGTTGGCCACGAAGCAAGCAGGACTCACCAGCTACTCTACCCGCCCGGACTAGTATCGTCTCCAGGCTTATGGGAGGGGGTCCTGGCCCTCCAGCCCGGGTCTTTAATTAGCGAATTGCACCAGCAAATCCCGAAATAAGGATTGTACTTACGAATAGGTGAGGCGGCCACCAAAATAGAAGTAGCTCGCATAACTGCAACTTCTACCTAAAACGATACCTGTTTGTTGCAACTCCAAAACCGCCAAGTCAGCCGATCGTGTAAATTTAGAATTCTCTCTTGCGACAATTTTACACTTGAATTGCATATTAAACGCGTCGGGCAACGGAAACTGGCAGTTTGAGCAATGTTCAAAGGGTGTTGAAGGTCTGGTGCAGGTGTAGGTGGGTGGTGTAGGTGGGTGGTGTAGGTGGGTGGTGTAGGTGGGTGGTGTAGGTGGGTGGTGTAGGTGGGTGGTGTAGGTAGGCCAGGTAGGTCAGGTTAGTTAGGGCAGTTAGGGCAGTTAGGGCAGTTAGGGCAGTTAGGGCAGTTAGGGCAGTTAGGTAGGGTAGGTAGGTCTCTAGTACCTACATAAAATTGAATTACTAAGAAATATTCGTTCCTTGGCATGCGAATAACCTGTTGATCCAACAAAACGGAAGTACAAAATTTTTGGTGTAATTTGTATAGTAGCCTAAGTACTAAAATTTCTCGATTTGCTGGTGCAATTCGCTAATTAAAGACCCGGGCTGGAGGGCCAGGACCCCCTCCCATAAGCCTGGAGACGATACTAGTCCGGGCGGGTACCCATCTGCTATTCTGTGGCGTGCTTACTTCTCATTCTCAACTCAACTTGAAGCATCATCTCGATACCGATAATCGATCATCGCATCGACTGCCGCCCGTGATACCTAACCCCTCGCCTCTCCGCCACACCGCGCTACTTTGTATCGTCATTCATTATTCCTTGCCCCATTTCAGCCCCATCTCCAGCATTGTCGACTTACGACCTCCCTGCCCTATATTGCAACGATCCCCCAATTGCCTATATACGTACACTTAAAGTAATTTCTACTGTGCGTGTACCAGTTCGCAATGTCCCAGTCCCAGCAAAACAACAGCACCAGATCTCACTCCACCTCGCCCCTGGACCGTCACGAGCATGAAGCAACCCACGAGCAGCCCAGCGCCTCGACCCGAGCAGAGATGGCCCAGGTTAGTTAAGATATGCGTTGTTTGTTTGTTTGATGGGATGAGATGATCTGTTGGCAATCTTGAGATAAAGACGCAACATCGTCCCAATGAGCTGCAAGCGATCCTATGAGCTACTGCTAATACGACTTTCCGACTTGTTTTAGGCCTTCAAAGACCTCGCAAGGTATGTACATGGATGATGATGATGATGGCACTACCGGATCAGAACCGGATCGCGTTGCCACGGATCGAGACGTCTTCTTGGCTGTCATTTTGTCATTTTGTCACTGTCACTTTGTCATAGCCGCACTGCCCAAGGTGGCCTAGTGTAGGCTCGACAATTTCCCGTTCCAATTTGTGCATATTTTCTGAATGCCAATTGCCCCAAATCGTCCATCCGCAATCGATGCGAATTCTAATCGCCGTTCGCGACGGAAACGCTGTACAATGCACATCCCCGCCACATCCCCGGCCCATCACATGTTCTAGACTCCCGTGGTCCCCCCTTAGCACGGCCCATGCAGGTCTTACCCATGGCATTTGCTTCATTCCCATTTTTCATTCCCCTCTTTTAACGCCAATTGGGAATATCCTATCCTTGGTCATTCTAGCCTAGTGGCAAGCTGACTGCGTCCACCCGTCTCATGCATACTGGCGTCCGTCAAGCCTCTGGACCGACCATGCATGCTTCTAGGCTGGGCGAGGCACGTCTACGAAGCGCATGCTAAAAAGACCCGTGCGACGGCATATGTCTTCTGACACCTACTCCATCCCATTACAAATTACATGACACCGCCCGACATCCGACGGCGACTTCGGGAGTCCTCATGTTGGTAATGGCCGGCCTACTAACGGGCTTTTCATCTCCTAGGGGCGAGCAGCAAGCAGCTGCTATTGAGGCCAACCTCGCTAGTCTCGAGAGCAAGCTCGATGCGCTATTGGCGTCTATCGAGGCTGGAGACGGTGCTGTCAAGGTAGACGGAAACGAAGACAAAAAATCTGAAAAGGAGCAAATACCTGAGGAGAAGTAGACAGTTGCATTACGAACCCAAAGCTTGCGTCACCCAATCGCCGTCGTCCATGTTGTTTGCAGACCAATACGGGATCTTCGTCAATGCCTAGCACACATAGATTTTCTTCCCGCGAATGCATGGCTTGTACTACGTCTCTCGATGATTTCATTCGGGACCGACTGCCCACTTACTACCTAGAGTCTATTTGGCATTAGAATCGTACTGTACATTTTAGCGAATAGACGTGTCGACCTCTATCTACATAGTATATCCATGAGAAACACTGCCATCCTTCTAAACGGTAGTGTCGCCTTCGAGAATCGCAACTCGGGTCCAAAAATCCAAAAACTCCCTAGAAGTGACGGAGTCCGAGATATACGTCAGTGAACTACGGAGCGCCAAAGGTGGGGTAAGAAATTGCATTGAACGCATGTAGGACCAATCGGTATGACGAGGTGATCTCGATCACTCTGACTGCTAGTGGAAATAGAGCCAGTGATAGATGTCAGACGGATTACCCCCAACCCCACGACGAATAGGGCCGTCGTAGACAGCAGTAGGGATAGGTAGTCCACTATGTCGAAAGGTCGTCTATGAAGGCTTGAAACAAACACCGTCGCGACGCGGGATCCGTACGGTGCTTAGATGACATACTGCTTTTCACAATTGTAAAAACATACATTAAACCCGAGCCCCCCAAGCCGTGAGGAAACCCATCGCGGACCTTCCCGCATCTTAGACAGAAGTCGCAGGTCTGTGGAATACTCGATCAATATCCGATGTGAACGTGTATTCCATAGAATAAAACAAGCGGCACAGTTACAGAAAACTCCTAAATAATTTAGAAAAGTAAATGCTAATTTGAAAACCAGAATGCTGATTCGCCCCCTGAAAGGGATTTTGACAAGCAAAGCCGAAGAAGTACCACTGGCAACGGGCTGTAGCAAAAGAAAACGAAGCACGCATACTGTCCCCTTCCTATCAGTCCAAAACGCCAAATGAACTCCGGCTGTTCTGATAGCCCTCCGAAAACGGGTCCATGCGTCCAAACTTGAAGAGCCCAGTCACAGTAATGCATAAAACCCTACGAGAGATGCCAAAATACAACACGTATTCTTGAGACGCTAGGAGTATGTAAATCAAGGTTCGCCGGGAGCAAGAGTCGGCGCTCGGCTCCTTTAGGGTATCAAGATTCGCCACAGATACATCGAATAATAGACGTGGTGTCAACGCCCATAGGAGCCTTAGAGGCGATCGGTAACGTGATTCCCATCAACGTGGGATCAGTTCATACTGTTGGCTCTTAGCACGAGCTACATGAATAAGCTCAGTTAGTCGCCTCAACTGCTTGGTTCGGAGAGGGTTGAACGTGCCCTTTGCAACGGATCGCCTTGGCTTGCAGCTACCAAAGACGGGCTTGTACCCGGCGCATTAGTTGTCATTGCGCGGGCCTCGAGGGTAGGCCGCGCGATCGATGGCGACTTCTGGTCGCCATTGCTCTTGTTAGGATGACAGGCAAGCTCTCTTTCTCGGTTTTTCTCGAGCAGTACACCCCCAAGAGTTGCACACTTGAGGATGGTCTGTATTAGATGGTTTTGTTGCAAAGGCTTTGATAGGTACTCGTCCATCTGGGCTTGAATGCATCGCTCTCGGTCTCCCATCATAGCATGGGCTGTAAGCGCAATGATTGGAGTCCGTACTGCTCCAGCATTCCGTTCGTACTCGCGAATTTTGCCAGTCGCTTCGAACCCACCCTAATGTGATGATTAGTATTAAAACTGGGTAGGTTTAAGGGATCATACCATTATAGGCATCTGAACATCCATGAGAATAACATCAAACTTCCTCTTTTGCACGGCTTCGACGGCTTCCAGCCCGTTTCCAACGACAGTTACCACATGGTGATACTTCTCAAGAATTTTGACTGCCAAGCGCTGGTTGACGCGATTATCCTCAGCAAGCAAGATCTCAAATGACCGCGTGTTATCGGAAAATGAAGGAGTAGCTCGGTTCTCGAGGGCAGGAATCATGCCATTCCCAAGGTCAATTGGCTCACATGGCGTTGTCATATAGGACGTAATGCCAAGGTCGAGACAAGACTTTAAGGTAATATGGACGATGGGCGCCAGAAGGACAATAGGGAGATATCTGAAATCCTCAATCGCACGTAACTTCCGAGCCGTTTCGATGGACTCGACAATGATAACGTCGTAGGGGGGGTTATCGGAGCCTGTCGTAGCTGGGTTTCTTTCTGTATTTACCACGACGGGTACAAGCCCCAAACTCCGTAACATGTCCGAAACTTCCCTTCCATAGCCTGAGAGCCCCTTGTCGATGAATAGCACCTGGTGCCCTTTGTACGGCTTAAGCATCTTCTCGATAGCTCCAAGTCCGCCGCCAGCTAGCTTCACGACACATGTAAAGTAGAACGAGCTGCCTTTGCCAAACTCGCTCCTCACCCAGAGATCACCACCCATCAGGGTTACCAGTCTCTTCGAGATAGACAGACCAAGTCCAGTGCCGCCAAACTTGCGGGTCATCGATCCATCAGCTTGTTGGAAAGTATCAAAGATCAGGTCTAACTTGTCTTGTGGTATGCCTATGCCGGTATCCTTCACGACAAATTCTATGGCATATTCGCTTGGATTCTTCGGTTTAAGGCTGCTCGCCTCTTTAATAGTCAAGCTGACTTCACCGTGTTCCGTGAACTTGATAGCGTTGCCTACCAGATTTAGGATGATTTGCCGCAGGCGGAACGAGTCTCCCACTACATAGTCGGGAACGGAGCTATCAACTCGGTAAGTGAGATCGAGGAATTTCTCGTTTGCTTTAACAGCTAGGGTCTTCAGAGCGCCGAAGACGGTTCCCCGTAACGTATACGGGATCTCCTCTATAACCATTCTGCGAGCCTCAATCTTGGACAAGTCAAGAATATCATCAATAATGGTTAATAAGCTGTTGGCCAACTGGTTCACGATGTTGAGCATCTCTCGCTGGTATTGCGTCAGGTCGGTATCAAGGGTCAACTGCGTCATCCCGATAATACCGTTCATAGGTGTGCGAATCTCGTGCGACATGTTAGCCAGAAACTCGGATTTTGTCTTGTTCGCTTGTTCTGCTGCCTCTCGAGCCTGGGTATTTCTCTGGATACTGTCGCGCAAGTTGTAAACCATTTGGTTGATCTTACGTTTTAACTCGTCCATCTCGCCGGAAGCTTCCACATCGACAAGTTTCGTGAAATTACCGTCAGTGGCCGCGTTTGTGATATCGCCAAAAGCGCGCACTTGTGTCGTCTACAATTCGTCAATAATGTTTACCTTGAAAGCAAACTTCGTGGAAAGACCACTCACCAAGTTAGTTGCCATAGTATTGACATCTGCAGTGATCTCTTTCCAGCGCCCCTTAAGACCGCCGACATCTGCTTGACCACCCATCTTGCCATCCACACCGACATCCCTGGCCACCCGCTGTACTTCATTACAAAATACCGACAGACGATCAACCATGTTATTTATTGTATCCTTCAACACAAGTATCTCGCCCTTGGCCTGGACGTCGATTTTCTGGCTCATATTTCCATCGGCGATGGCTTGAGTGACAGTCGAAATGCTCCGTACTTGTGAAGTCAGGTTCAAGGCCATGGTGTTGACGTTCTCTGTGAGATCTCTCCATTTGCCTTCGACCCCATCAACTCGGGCCTGCCCACCGAGTGTTCCATCTGTGCCGACTTCTCGAGCAACCTTGCTCACCTCGAAGGCGAATGTTCCAAGTCGGTCAACCATGGAGTTGATGGTAAGTTTAAGCTCCAAGATCTCACCTCTCACTTCCACGCCAATCTTCTTGGTTAGATCGCCACGGGCGACGGCTGCGGTGACCCTGGATATTTCTCGGACTTGGGTCGTCAAATTCATAGCCATGCCATTGACGTTATCGGTCAAATCGCGCCAAGTGCCTTGAACGTCATTGACAGTAGCTTGTCCACCTAAACGCCCTTCCGTGCCAACTTCTCGGGCAATCTTACTTACTTCCCGTGCGAACTGCTGTAGTTGCTCGACCATAGAGTTGATAGTCGACTTGAGCTCAAAGATCTCACCCTTACATTCGGCTTGGACCTTTTGCGTCAGATCACCTTTGGCGACCGCAGTAGTAACCTTCGCGATGTCACGGACTTGAGTTGTCAGGTTATTCGCCATAGCGTTGACGTTAACCGTCAGCTCATTCCACATGCCTTGAACTCCCATAACATCGGCCTGGCCACCAAGCATACCCTCGGTACCGACGTCTCGAGCAACACGCGTAACTTCCGATGCAAACGTACGTAATTGTCCCACCATGGTATTTATCGTTTGCTGAAGTTGAAGAATCTCGCCCTTAGCGGGTCTCTCGATCTTCTTTGTTAAATCACCATGGGCGACCGCTGTCGTTACAGAGGCTATTTCGCGCACTTTTGTTGAATGAGCAATCAGTCCTATTTCTAGATGCACATATGGGGGGAACGTACCTTGATCGGTCAAGTTTTGCGCCATCACGTTGACTACGATAAGGGTCAGTAAAACTTTCCTTGTGCAGGGATGCGAAAGGCAATACCATTGTCAGTGAGTTCTTTCCAGGTGCCGTCTACACCTTCGATTTTAGCTTGACCCCCAAGTATTCCGTCCGTGCCGACTTCACGAGCAACTCGGGATACTTCGCTAGCGAATACTTGAAGTTGGTCCATCATGGTATTGATGGTTCTCTTGAACGTAGTAATTTCCGGGTCCATCTCAACAGTATTCATGCGGACCTTTTTGCTGAGATCACCCCGCGCGACAGCGGTGACAATTTCGCCAATTTCACGCAACGCTTTCTGGAAGGCTTCATTGGCTTTTTGGTGCTTCCATAATTCACGTTCTAGCGTGGCTACGCGTTCTTTCTCCATCATCTGAAGTGCCCGTTCTTGCAGTTTTCTCTGCTCTACCAGTTGAGCGTTCACATTCGTCAGCTCCTGGCGCTGGTTGTCGAGTAATTTAGATTGGTCGTTGATATGTTCTTGTAATCCCGAGAGAGCTTCGTCCGTGAGTGGGATGGCCTTTACAATACGCTCATCTGACAGGCCATTCCGGCTCGGGGGAAATTTCGGTCGGCCTGATGGTCTTACATCATCTTCGAATGGAGACCCGATTGTTTCGTTGGGAGTGTCGGGATAGTTAGGGGCGCTGGCAGCACTAGCCTTGGCCTCGAGTTGTTGGATCCTGATAACGAGGGCGGATAGTTCCCGCTCAAGATCTTCCTTGGCAGGGCTGTCGCGGCCTGGTAGCTTAATATCTGAGTTGGTGCCGATAGGGACTGGACAAGAATCCGTCGATGGCAGAGCCAAGCCCTTGACAATGGCAGCGACCGCTACCAAAGTCTGATCATCAGCCATCTTTGCCGCAATATAAGGATCCAACGGCCTCCTCGGGTGGTGAGAATAAAGATATCAAGCGTAGAGAAATAAGAATAATAGTGGGAGCAGCGACCGACAAGACGCTGAGAGAACCCTACGGCAACCGCATAAGAGCTCGGTGAAACACTCCGAGTATCGAAGGCAGTACGATAGTACGCCTATAAACGAAGATAGTCACTAATTCTCTAGACGTTGCCGCATATCCGCCCCAACGAGCAAGCCGATACAGGTTGACCGACAATATTGAGAGGTATGAGAGAGATAGTAGTGGCAGACCAGAGATGCAAAGCCAAAAATATTCGCTTCGACACAAAACTGGCGGCAGTCGGGTAGAGAAACGGACAGAGGCGTGTCGGTAAAAGGGAAGGATGTCGTTAGGTGCGACTAGGTGGAGGGTTGTTCAGGTTTGGGGGGGTTCGTCGAGGAAGATAGGATGGATAACGGATGGACAATGTTGAACCGCGCTATAGGAGAATGCCAGTCCCTTAATCAGACCCCGGATAAGCCTTGGCAGTGGCTAGAGACCCTTCGCACAATCCAGCAACCAGGCCTAGTCTCGAACAGAAGCGGCGATGATAAAACAGGCGGCAACGAGGACAACCACAGCAGCTTTGAAAACCAGTCCGACAATAGACAGTTAGTCCAGCAAGCAAGCAGGTGCAGCGACAACCAGGACAACCGGGGCAGCAGACAAGGCAGAGATGGAAGGGATGGGACTCGTCTACCTACACAGTGGGTGGGAGAAGAAAGGCCGGTTGGCGGGTTGCTGGGCGTCTGCGGGACCGCACTGCTCGCACTGCCATAGCGAGAAGTAGGTACTCGCTGTGATTGGCTCCGCGTGGCCAGGGGAGAGGCAGGCCAACCCGGGATGGGCTGGGACGGATGATTAGGTTCGGCCACTCAGCGTCGAGCTCGCCGAATGTCCTTTCACTGTCCACCGTCCGCGATTTGCTTTTCTTTGCAGCGATGGTACAGATGGCACAGTACCTCCCTACTCGCTCTATACCCACCTTTGTAGTGGAAGGATACACATGTACGAGGTAGATGTGTACTGTAGTGTACAGGATATGCACCGTACCTATAGCAGCGTACACTATGCCAACGATCACTAGCGCGAGGGGATCTAGAAGAACCGATCACAGCGATTATTTCCAACTTGGGGAACTATCTGCCAAAAACAGGCATTTGCCATGATTACCAGGCACACCGGTACAGCGATGATTGTCGTTAAGACAGTCCTTATTATTCTATTTCGAAAGGTAACGTTTCGGGCGACGATTGAGTACCTAAAGTAAGTATTATAATAATAGTGTACCAGGTATATCGAACGGCCCCATCTCTCGTAGCTCCAGGTAAGAGGTAGTAGCCGTCTGCCGTCCGCTAACGACTGCCCCTCCTCTATATGTACTATAATATAATGGTATTTGAAAATAGTGGCATCTATTATTTATTTGTGACTGTAATTTGAGCCCCAAGTATGTAGCGATGAACTATTATACTATGTACGTTATGTAGTTATATCCATATACGTATATCTAACCTGCGTATCTACCTGTAACCCAGGATACCTTGTTATTTCAACTCTTAAGACTATTATCAAAGATGCTCTGGTGGGAATTGCATTTCGTAGCAAGATGGGGGTCATCCGCCAACCATTCCTGCCCACTTGCGCCTCCTATTCCATCGTAACCTTTTCACTTTCATGTACCTACTCCCTTCTACCGATACAGTTTCATTCTCACCGGCTTCTATTCAAAGACTACATGTAATGCATAGTACTGTGCATAGCAGTACTTAGTGTACTAAATATCACCACTATTGCCAAGGCAGATGTCCGGACCATCTTCACCCTGGCGTCGCATGAGTGGAGGGAGCAGTACAGTAAAGCCCCCACGTGATATTCCCAGTCAGATGCTACCTACCTATTACCTTAAATATATTGTGGCCTCCATTCTCCGCGCCTTCAGTTCAGCCAAAGCCCTATGAAATAATATACTTCGGTCTTAACTGACTCAGGTATTGCTATAGTATGTGGGCACCTCTGTACTCTAGTGTTCTCATTAGATGAGAACATAACCATTGGCGGCCTCATCTCACTACTGCTCCCTAATTTTTATATTCTATCTACCTAACCACCTAACTACTAACCATCATTTGCGCGCCCCTCTCTAGATTACTATAGGTATCTCTAGCACGATAAGGTACCTGTCTCGGCCGATATACAGCTGCCGGACTATGGGCTAGTGTGGTGTCAGATCATAATTGGACCCATGGAATCGCGTTTAGATACCTAAGCTCTCGCCAGATTCGGCGACTGGTTGGTTGTCACGGATGTCACACCTATCCCCTGTCTGCGTTCCTCCACTCCATACGCTACCTACCTCGTACCTATAGGTATCAGAAGACAGGCGACAGAATTCGTTGTGTAGGTATTCGACGCTTACGGTGAACCCACTGATTGACAGGTACAAGAGGTTATTTTCCTACCGCCGGTTTTTTACTCGATTTTACCTTCTTTTCCCTCTTGTGCGACTGGATTTCGGGAAACACCAGTGGTATTCATTCAACCGCAACAAGCGCAAGAATGAAAACGAGGATTTTCCTTCCACAAACGAAACCGCCAGCCAACGCTAATCTGGTTAGGTCGGGTGCTCGTCTCCAACATGCATCATGACATCATATTGCATGGGTTAAACTATTCCTACCAAAGTACCCTTCCCCTCATTGTTACACAGCCAAGTCGACGCTAAATACCAGACACTTACTTAGTTGAGCCCATAGAGAGAAAAGGCGTCTGAGACGGTCGAGAACGGGTATCGATATGGCTTTGGTTCAGAATGCCACCACACAATTCTAGGTCGGCAATGCGGCAGGGCGGTCTGGACGAAAACGAGGCCCAATCGTTCCGCCGAGGTTCACGTGGCTAGACTCAGGACCCCTAAAAAGGCGGGGCCGAAGGAGGGGGGCGATTCAGCATCTTTCACAGATGCCTACAGTAACTACAAGTACTTACAAGTATGCCACACATTACACTAACTAACGGTCAAAGCGAAGTTGATGATAATCACAACGGTAATAGCCCACCGGATTTGCATTCTCGGCGCAAATAGGGACTCAGCGTCGTTTACCTTCACCAAGTGCTTTACCAATCGTCTGCAGGCTCCACCTCTCTAACCCAGATCGAGCCTTCGACACGGGCAGATAATACGGGATTGCGAACAAGAGCCCACCGCACTACGGCGAGTCAGGGATAACGATTTGCAAACGCTACGCTTCTCAAGGCTACCTGCTGCATACACTAAAGCATGCCAAAGCATAGGCCTGAGGACCCTTATTTCGTATTCATGTCTTGAGTCGGCAAGCTGGCTCTATAAAAAAAACAGCTACGACAGCTTCCAATGTACCCATTGGCTAGCTCTATCGCTCGGTCTCTGTACATAGTGAGGCACAAAAAGGAATACGGCGTAAGCTTACCTACTGTATCTAACCGAAACCAGTGGACGCCCAGTTTACGCCTGGGCTGTTGAGGCTGAGAGAAATTGTATGTTGCAGCATATCGCAGTTGTTACAGCCAATAACGAATAATGTGCATATCAGACAGGGCCAGAGCCATCGTGGCAAACATAATAGGCACCTTAAGGTGTCGATCTTCACCTGGTACATAAAAAGCAACGCAAGCAATGTATAGAACGGACGAGCCCCATTGGCCTGGTTGGTTGACCGCCACCGATCTGCGGTCTGCCACAGATTATTCCCACCTGTCTTTTCCCCCCAAGTCTGCCCCAACTCTCCTGCCCCGAGCACCGCCCCCGATTTCTTCTATCAGACTCGCGGAATTGGGAGCATATGCAGATGATGTGCGTCCGAAGGGACACCGGGCCGGGTCCTCGCATTTCTAGCCCCTTGCCTATGGGTCTGTCGATCTGTTTCAGGATGGCGAACGGTCTTGGGGGGAGATGGGCGGCTATACTTCCCATCCACCCAAAACAAGAACAAAGACCCCGAAAAAAAAACCTTTACGGCGGCCTGAAGATCGCCACCTACAGCAGACCCCTAATTGATGTCTATGTAGGTATGTACCTGTTCGAGAGCTAACTCACGTGGCATCTAGACTAGATATTACCAGCGACGTGTCATACCTAGTAACCCTAGATCAAAACGTGTCGAGCGATCTTAGCGTATGGTTTTGGCTATTTCATCCCGAGCCAGCTCCTTGTGCATGTGACGCAATTATTCAGCACCACACCACTGCACCGCCCAAGTTAGGTATTAAACATGGGGTACCGGGTAACCTTATCTCTTCCGGGCCGCGAGCATCTTAACCTGAACCCGAAGCGTAAACTTTAACTTTATCCCTTCATGTACAGCATCGCCTCGTACGGCTTAGGAATGACACAAGCTGAAACTGCGCATGACATCAATGGTTGAGGGTCCAACACCCATTAATAAGACACGATTCTTGGCATAGCAGATTTACCAGGCACTGACCAGGGTCTTATGAAATAGAGTTGCCGGTTTTCCCTGCTGGTGCAACTTAAAATCGAAATGGAGAAAAGCCAAAGAGAAAAAAGAAGAAAAAGGACAATGTGACATATCCATCTCCAGTAGTACAATCCCAAGTGCATGTGATGCATTGTACAACCATTAAAGGTCTCCCTGGGAATCGAACCCAGATTAGCGGAATCAGAATCCGCTGTGATAACCATTACACTAGGAAACCGTGGATGGGAATTGCATGCTCGGTTTCATAAATGTGATCATGTTCATCCAAAAAAGAAAAAGAGAAAAAGTTGTAGTATTGAAGATCAGAAGACCCCAACAAGTGAAACAACATCAGACGAACCCCAAATTTGACCTGTCTACCAAGTCAGAATCACGTGCAGCATGATACCTACAGATTTGTGACACATATCATATCAGGAAACTAGCGCCTTTGAAGTGTCACAACATGGTCCCGTGCCACGGTACCGGCAAAATGATTATCAGATGTCTTGCTATCATACATCGGATGAATCAATTATATGGAATAAATTGAAAGGGCATAATATTACATGCTGACCTTCTTCCCAGTTGGCCGCAGTATTTCTCAGTCAAAAATATTGAAATAGGTAATTGAGACATGGTAGAAAAAGGTTCCCGTCTATCCTTCATCATGATGGAAAATGGGAAAACAAAATGAGTCTAGAGAATATTACGCGCATTCGTAGGATCGCACAACGTAACTCGTGGCCATAGCAATTGACATCTCACCAAGTAGAGTCTTCAAATCTCAAATGTTAACAAGATATCCTCTATATATTTACTCTCTTCTAATTCAAATTAATATTGTATAACCTATTGGACCGCTCTCTACTAACACAGAACCTAAAGTTGAGAAAAGGCGTGGCGTTTTCTGAAACAAAGCCTAGAACAATGCTAAACTCGCACTGCTAAGAGACGCCTTAATAGCACCCAAAAGCTCAAGACTCCAAAGTGAAGAAAGATTTCTGCGAAGACACGATTTAATTTCAAGCAAGGGGTATCGAGTAATCAACAGGGAGGTATAACAAAAACGAATTGTCAGCATGCTCATCGTGCCGTGGGAAATCAATGAACATAATCGCTTGCTTCAGTATACGACTCGCAGATGAACATACCCACCGTAGAAAATAAATAAATGCGAATTGTCGGAACCCATCATCTCTCAGCTTAGCCTTGCTCTTCAATACCGAGGCCCTCAAGGTCGAGCTCGGTTACTCTCTTACCAATCATTTGCCACTCATACAAAATTACGTGTTATCAACGTCGCGGTACACCACCTCGACCGAAAGCGCCAGCGCTATTCCACCCCTGGCTGACACTCTGTTTTACAATCATTGCGGCGGCTGCGGCGGCGGCCATCCGTTCTTTCTGGCGATGTCTCTCTTTGAGATAGCCGGTGGCTTCGGGCCGCATGCGTAAGATGCGGAGGATCATGTCATCAGATGGATCAGCCTGAGCCTCCTTTCGCTTCTCTTCCTTGGCGCGGCGCATTGTGCCAAGATTCCGGCTCATCATAATGCTCTTGCCTCTACGGATAGTGCCCATGCTAGCGAAAGCGGGCCCCGCAGCGGCAGCACCAAAAGTAGGGGGTGCTGAGAGACGGTTCGAGTTCAGCTGGCCTTGAAGTTGCTGTTGTTGCCGTTGAGCGGTAGCAGCTGCCATGCGTTCCGATGTTCGGACGAGATTCTCAGTGCTATCAAAATAAAAGAAGTTAAGCGAGTTGAGCTCGTGATACTTAGGCGACTTGAGGACTTCGGCAGGGACACCCAAGACTTCTCCGGTCTCGTCTTGCGCGTTGAAGAAACTATAGAGTAGTTTCAACCATTTGAAAACTACGTCGAGTTCTCGTTGGTTGAGTGGACGTTGGCTTGAAGGCTTGTCTGACAAGGGTGGCACAACGAGAGCTTCGATAGCCATGAGGACCTCTTTCCAGAGACGTGTCATCACCGCAACCATTGTCGCATCGGTCAAGGTTTCCTTCATTGTGGAGAAGTTGTCATTGAAATATGCGAAGAGAGATTGGAGGGCGTTCTCAACGTCAGCATCAGTGAGTGTAGGTATAGTTGAACTTCGTTTAAAAAACGAGTTAACTTGCGAAGCTAGGTTACGGCCTAGGAGATTACGTAGCGCTTCGTGCGAGAGCGACGCGTTGATATGTCTTGATAACTGCAAGTTGTCAGCCAGGTAGCTCTGGGGATTCTACCGCGGGCAACCTACCTTATCTGTAATCTTGCGAACCATGTCGCGCTCTGTTCTCTTCAGATGTCGAAATGCCTTACCAAAATAAAACTGGATGTCATCGCGCTCTCCCTCCATGCTTACCCGGAGAAGAATCCTTCCCTGAGTGTCAAGGTCAAGCCAAAATTCCCTCGGTAGGTAGTCACTGAAATGTATTGGGTCTAACTTGAGAGAAGTCCTGCCCACAAAATCGTGATCACCGAAGGTGTCGTAATCCCAAATCGTCGCAACGATATTGAGCGCACTAGAAACGGTTACATCCACAGACTCATCCCACCGGGGGTTTAGAGTCCTCATGATGATTCGTGTCTTGTGCAAGCGCTTCTGGTATTCGTCCACAAGGACAACATAGGGATCACTGGTCCCGTTTGGGTCACATGCTTTGATCTCCTCGGCTTCGACAATCTTGATGGTGAAGACGTATTTCGCTGGTCGTCGGACCTGTTTTTTGGGCCCATCTACTTTCTCCAGTATCGCAGCGCAGGCATCAACATTCATGGTCCTCTCAAGCTTGTCTAGCTCCTGCATAGCCCATTCGATGTTGTTCAGCTTGACTAACGACTATAATGGGGTTAGTTTCTTACTGGGTAGCAAAACAAGACTATGTACTATACCTCTGGGTAAAATTGAAAAGGCTCCATCTTCTCTTTATTGTTCCATGCGTCTTTGGCATACTGCATGAATCTGCTTTGGGTTGTCTGAGCTAATGCGGCGGCTTCCTGTTCATTAGGTCTTGGAGTATCCATTTCCTTGACGAAGCGTTGGTCCACGATCTCGCAGTAACGAGCGATGCTATTGGCAAAAATCTTGGACAAAGCTGTCATAAACCGAGCATGATGAACGTCGTTATCCCATTCAAGTTGGAATACCTGGTCCGCTGTTTGATGGAATAACTGAAACATATCAATCACCGAGTGACTGTGGCGGTCTGCATCGCTAAGAGCTTGTTCAGGCCCTTGGCCTCGAACTTGGAACTGATCATGCTTCATTGCTTGTTCCACAAATTCTTCAGCTCGTTCCTCCGCATTGTGAATCCACCGCCAGACGAATTCAACGAGAAGTTCTTCAATATCAAACGTGAAGGGCTGGTTGGGGAGCGATGATCGGTGGATGCGCCGGATTTCGACAAGTTCCTTATACAAGTCGAAACCGTCTTGTAGAGGGAGCTCGTCCCCGTTATCCCGTGCGACTTGCATGATCCTCTTGACTAGCTCGTGAGCATCATTTTCGAAACTTGGAAAGATGGTATCGGCAAGGACGGTCAATGGATTGACTCCCATGATGACTGGGCTATTTCTGTAGCGCTTCTGAATCTTTTCGCAAAGCTTGACAACTGCGTTCCCTAGATTTTTGACATGGCTGAAGTTCCAATCTTGCTGGTCGGGAGGTATCTCGGTATCAAGGAACCCACGGTAGACAGTTTCAGCTTGCTCTACCATACCATCCTGAAGCATTTTAGTATACTCCATCGCCTCCTCTTCCTTCCGAGAGAAACTAGGGTCATCAAAGATGTGATTTTGTAATACGTGGACCGCGGGTCCCGCTGAAGGGGGCTTCGGCTGATAGCAATGCATAAGGGTGTCGTATAGCTCGCGTAAAAGCGCGTCATGTAGAGTACGCAACGTTTGCTGGTATGTAGTAAAGTCGGCAAGAGTCCACCTACCTCGGTCTATGGTTGCGAGGCTTTCACTATATAGATAGATGTGTGGAGGTTTTTTAAGCTCCTTTTCCGGTGGAGTACTCTTGACCAGTTCAAATGCACAATCCAAATCTATGACCGTAAAGAGTGTGTCGGTGAATCTGCGAGCGGCTACTTCCATGTACACAATGAGTCGGGTGAACTGGGGTATTCGCCAGCGAACACAAAGTTCTGTTAGAAGCTCCATCGACTGCTTTGAGAATGGGCCATTTTGTTCATCTCCTTTTCCATGCATGGCATCGAATTCCACAGCATAATTTGCGATGACTTTTAAAAATTCTCGAGGATCAGACGGAATGAAGGTGTAATGCGCCTCGTCGACAGCCCTGATACTACTGGTATCGTCAAGTGTCATGGAACTCAGACTGAGCCTATTTTCTATGCCGTATATAGAGCTCCTGTTTGGGTTAGATAAGGCCCGACTTAGATCCGAGTACGACTGCTCTTCCTCATGTCTACTACTACTAGGACTTGCTGGCAACGCTTTCTCGGAAGCCGTAGCGCCTGAAGACGTTTTGGCGAGCTCTGGCTTAGCCGTAAGGATTTCCATCATCATGGCGGATAAAAAGGGGCCCTCGGCCTTCTTCCAGTCTTGATATGCTTCCTCAACATCGAAGTCCTGGCTCTGCAAGACGCCAGACATATTGGCATTCAGGCGATGCTGGTATGCTTTCAGATCCCTGAGCGCAGCCTCTTCAGTCCAATTGGGACGCTGGGCGTCTAAGTGAGCCTGAACATCAGAATGCGCAAGCCCAAATATCTTGGCAACAGCCTGGACCATGGGCATGTCCTTGACGTCGTAGGATAAGGGAACAATTACTTCGATATGCTTTCCCGCATCTTGGCTCGTATCGATGAAGAGATTCTGGTCGTTCGTGAGAAGCTTCTTTTCCAGAGTGTCCAATCTGCTCATAAGCTCGGGTTTATCCCTGTCGCCCCCCTGAGCACGCAAGATGTGGGCGACTAGCCTTACAAAAAGGGCCACGTGCCTATCAACGAGAAGTTTCCACGAATCATCGCCAGGAGTATGCCCAAGGCCGCAAGCCTTGGTGGCAGCAGAGTAGAAGATTAAGACTAAGGGCTCGACCTTGCGCTCCTTATCGATGCTCTTCTTGAAACTGGCCTCCGTGAAGGCAGTGTATGCCTGAGCAAAAGTCTTCTTAACAGCGGCATCATTATAACCAGGGAGAGTTTCAGAGCCCCTAATGACACCCTCCATCCTCTTCAGCAGAGGGGTCTGGAAGGAATGCGGCAGCTTGACACTTGTCGAGTTCCCCGGCACGAATTCCTTGACCAGGTCGCCAATATTGGAGGTATGGGTCCGGGGCGGGGGTTTCGGGGCGGGAACCCATTGCTTTCGCTTGGTCTTGGGCTGGACGAGGTAGTGGAGGTAAGCGACGCGCAGAGCGTAGGAATAGGCATCGTCGTGGCTAACGGGAATGGACCGTGCAGCCAGCGAACCGCCACGGCTCCGCCGTTCACTGGTGCTCCGGACGCTCTGGAGACTGTCGATGCGTCGGTGGATGTAGGATTTTCTAGATACGGATGACATAATGTGTGAGGCGCAGAGAGCTCAGGTACCGATGTTGGGCAAGGCGGACGTCGTCTGCACGACAAGCATGGCAACTAAGTAGTCTTTGGATGGGCTTGATTCGATTTGGGCGAGGACCCTCGGCACTTGGAAGAATTCTGAAGGGTAGATGGGAAAGGGAAAAAAAGACGAATGGGTATCTGGAAGGGCAATGCGGGCCGGGTATCGTGTTGTCGGTCGTCCCTGTCTACCGGCTCGGTATGCTCGACTGGTCAACTGGCGCCAATAACTTTAAAATACTTAGGTAGGTTCGAATGGAAAGGGCACTGAATGAATAGGCTGCGGTTCGAAATACCTAACCTAATTAACTAACCAGAGTAGATAGGTTAGTAGGTTAGATGAGTTGGTCACAGACATGCAAGGTGCAGTAGGTGTGGGCGCTTGGAGGTTCTGGCGTCCACGTATCACTGCTAGAATCATTGGCAAACCCCACCCCGGCATTGGACGTCATCGGCTGTACTTTGGTTCAAGGGGCAAAGGGGGGTTTCTCTATTTGTGGGGCGCCAGGGCATCGTGTTCCGTACTACCACCTAGTAAGTCTAACACTTAGGTACCTTGCTTTAGGTAGATACATAGTAGGTCTTCCACCCCCAACCAAGCGCCATATTGAATCATCATTCCACTCATACACGCAGGTACGTCGTAGTAGACGACCTACATACATCTACCTCTAAGCGCTACATATAGATACGTCCTAGTGGTAACTTCAAAATTATCATAAATATACATAAGGTAGTATAGATCGCATCATGGATCGAGCTCGAACCTGTGTGCATCACCCATCATATGAGACCAATGATGTACCTGTCTTATCCCTTGTGGTTCTCTCGCTTATAGACGATATATTGTTGGCTTATGCAAATACAGCAGATATATTTCAGCCGAGGGTTATGTTCACAAGTTCTAGCCGTAGTGAGCTAGCCATTTGGTGGCTGATTAAAGTAGGTGCTGAAGAAAAGAAGGTAGGCTATGCTCGATGCCAGCCACCTACATACAGTCTAAGGATCCATCTGCCCATGTGACTAGTATACGAACAATCACACGCAGGAGGTTGCGCCACTTGCTTGACCATTCTCCTACGCAGAGGCGAGTAAGCGTGTCGTTCGTAATACATAAGCGAGGTATGAGATGGCATCTGCAGTGTGCACGGTTATTGGAACACGAAAACTTCAATACAGAGTCTATATGGTCGCAGCCTGTACCCGTCTTCTGGGACCATCTACTAGATTACAGGTACCTCACTCTCCTAGGTAGTCAATTCACCTACCTTATGTAAGTAAGCAATGACTGAGGTTACCTAATCTGACTGCCTCTAGCAGTTAATCTATGCAGATAGAAGTACTGGGCAGCTTACTTATATGCAGAAATGCTGGGTAACATACTTCCACGGCGCATGGCAAATTGAACTTCGTATCGCTACTTTTGCTCAGGTTCCATCTTCAGCCATGTAGCTAATAATTGCTTATTCGTGGGTTAATTAACTCGAACAAGTGATGTAGATTCAACGCCTCGTGATCATTGACTTGTAATAGTACTAGGTCCCCGTTCTTGATGATGGACATCCATAGCCGACAGAAATATCAGGTTATCTGATTTACATGGCAAGGGAAAAGCGGTTAGCAGTGATTAGATGAGCGGCTCTGAGAATCAAAATACCAGAGAGGATAAAGGCCTGCAAAGGACTGATTGTTTCCGCATATCATCATTCCAAGTCTTTTGCTACTTCTGTGCATAAGGAGTAGTCACTAGCAAATCGTGCTTGAAGTCAAGCGGGTTGGTACATGCTATCTATTGAACGGCGCTCTCAACTTGAAATGCAATTAAAAAAACAGAATACAATGTATTATCATTAGTTGGCTATGTAACTTACCAGTTATAGGGTTCCTCTAAAAGCCTACTAACATCATACTACACTGCCTTGCCATTGGCGGTTCTTTGACTTTATAATCATAAGTAAGTACTCTCTGATGGGACCGTCAAAGCCAAAGGCTTACTTGCCGGAGAAGAAGTATTGGCTTTAGGAGACGTTCAATGATATCTTCTCTTCTCCTCCGATTTGATATTCCAAGCTGCTAGTAACGCGACCCCCATCCGGGTCTGCTATAACTGGCGATCGAATCGGCTTTCTACGAGCGCCTTGCATTTCCAGGGTAGAATAAAGCGTGACCATACGACTCAGCTGGCTCATATCTGTTCCTGAACTCGATCGTGTAGCTGTGTAGCTTATACGCGTTTGTCTTGTAGCGTGCTAATTTCTCTTCGTGTTCGAGAGTCTGGACTTCATCTGCGCAGCCAGTGATCCGCGCACCCGTTGCACCATCAATCAGAACTGGGTACCGTTCCCAAGATATTTCGTAGCCTACTATCTTGGCCGGTCTAAATTTGGGTCCTTCTTCAATGTTGAATACGTGTTTAAGATGCTGGGCTTAGAAAGAGTTCCATAGAAGCAATGCTATACTAGATAGGGCTGGTTATCAGACACGAGTACATAAACCACAGTTTCCATAGCTGAAGGGCGTTCATCTCGGGATTTTGCTTGGCGAAATACTGAAGTCGACAGCAATGGTGGCGGAGCTGGTGGCCGTTGCTCAGTCAGCTCCATCTTGGGGTGTATTTGTGGGAGAAGGTGACGAAGTTTAGATGAATTGTGGTGAGTTGAGGTGGCTTTTATAAATTATACCTGGGTACGTTATGTAAGTACTTCCCAAGATAGGAAGTACTTGAGAGGTACCTATGTGCAAGGTAAATGTGTGCTGAAGTACCCACCCAAGTTAGTCATTCGTGATCTACTATCTAGCGAGCTAGATAGGGTTGCCTAGAGAGATACCTGTATTGTTGAAGTAGGTAGGTAGATCGGTACCTACTAAGGTAGCAGGCTACCATGCTACTCTGTTTATATATAGATACGCAAGGCACAACAAACAGACTAGAGTGATAATCTGGTAGGGGCCAAATACTCACTGAAGCCCGCGGCTAGTAATATCGCATGAATAGTATAATTCACACGCGAAAGTTTTGCTTCTCTTGTTCGTTCTTTCTTCCTCGTCCTCCTTGTCTTCCCTCTTCGTTATGTAGGTTGGAAGTACAGTTGTGACAGGTTGCTCGTTGCTCAAGCGCTACCGGGCAAGTGGGCGTTTTGAAGGTTCGAGTCGGTTGTTTCTAGTTCGTCTAGCAAAGGCTTGGCTTTATTATTAGCTTGGACGCCCGCACCAATTGCGAAAGCCACATCCCCCGTCCCCCTCAAGTGATCGATCGCGCATGCATACAATACCCATCTAATACAATACAGCCTGCCACTACGCATCCCACATACACATACCGCATACCGTCAATACACACTACACTGCAGTCAATGTCACTACAATACATACATACACATACATACATTGCTTGCTCAACTCCAACACCGTCATATCTTTGTCCAGCTTCATATACATAATACAACCTACTTCCATACCTACCTTACCTACCTTCGCATACCTTACGTATTATCCCCACTCCCGCTGCTAACCCACTCCCAAGACCGCTTGACCTCTCCTCTTGTTTCCGTCCACGGCCTCTGGTCTGTGGCCACCCTGCTGCCGCAATGGGTGTCGTGAGCAGCCGTCTTGAGGATGGCGCCTCTGTCTATCTGAAGGACCAGAATCGCCGTACGTTGATCCGCTTGTTGCTGCCCGCGCACGCTTTGTCCTTCCGCCTCTGCGGCTTACTAACCAACCAATGCCAGTATCGATATCCTCCCTCACAATCACATGTCCTCGCAAGCGCACTTCAACCATCATCACCCCAAACGCCTTTCCTGCCACGCGCGCTTCTGTAACACGCACACCCACCGACACAGGTCTCGTCGAGTATATTCAGGTTTGTTGCAGGCCCCAAACCCCCGCGTAGTGAAGACGAAGTAGTGATCTAACTATGCGCAATCACAGGATCCCGAGCCCTCGGCGCCACAGCAATTCCTCCTCAGATTCAGCAACGACGACGAACTCATATTCAACTTCACATTCATAGTTCGCCAAGAGGAAGGTGGCGTAGACACACACATTAACGGCCTTACATGGATCTACGCTTCGACAAGTAGAGATCTGGAGACTCTTGTCACACGAGAGTTTCATGCGGACCCAAACCTGCACAAAAATGCCAATGTCGAGCTTGTCAATGGAGGCAATTATAATACTGGCGGCAGTTCCTCAATAACTTTCGAATGGCAGTGGAAATGGAAACCCCCCAGGCCTGTGGAAGATAGGGGTGGTGGTTGGAGGAACGTTTGTAGTGTACGTTTCTCTCCTCCAAACGGCTCTATCTCTTGTGCATATACTCACCCCATTTATAGTTTCTAGAGTACGACGCGAGGGCTCACCGATTACACACACTAGCCACTTTCTCCTTCTGGGTTGCCAGTAAGTCGCTGTCTACGGTCTTTAGTATCTAGCATCCAGCTAACTTGACCACTAGATACCTCATCTGTTGGAGGCGTGCCGTTCCCCCCATCGCCGTTCCAGTTAGCAGTTCCCCCCAAGATTCGAGTACCATCAGCGCAATCAGCCGATTCTCGAATTAGTGAACAAGACGAGCCAGGTTCCCCGCCGAATTTCCCATATGATCTGCAGACTGTTCCCACGGCCTCCCAGACCCGAAGAGAGTCAGTCAAGCTAGATATCGCTTGCCCTCGGCCAGGCGAAGACATGACCGTGGGCGATGATGGCCCAGTGTTCAGAGCGACTATCAAGGCATTGGAGCAGAAAACCGGCAATATGAGAGCATATATGAAGAAAGTGCTGAAAAAGGCCGAGCAAGCGCATACGGCCCAGACCGAAGCTAATGAAGCATACGTAGGCTTCATGGACGCGCTCCGAGAGGCATCTACCAATAATGCTAATGCGGTGCAACCTGCCATCGAACATTACTTCGACAAAATAGCCCGGGAAATTCTAGCCTACGAGAAACAGAACACAGCTAACTTGCAAAAAAATATCATTGAACCGATTAGCAAATTGTATACTTACGATATCAAACAGGCGGAATCCAAGAAGCGCGATTTCGAAGAGGAAAGCAAGGATTACTATGCCTATGTTTCTCGGTATCTAGGTCAACGACAGGACTCGGTAAAAACCAAGAAGCTCGCTGAGAGTGACAATAAGTACCAAACGAAACGCAAAAACTTCGAACTCAAACGATTCGACTATTCTTCATTTGTTCAAGATCTGCATGGTGGTCGGAAAGAGCAAGAAGTTCTGTCTCACCTGACCAAATATGCTGACACACAGGCAAGGAGTTTTATGTCGACATCAGAGAGGATCGATGGCATGATGCCACATTTGAAGGCGCTCACTTCCGAAGTTCAGGATGCAGATAAAGAGTACCAATACCAAAGACGTGAAAGGGAGGAGAAGCGACGCGTTTTAGAGAAGAGCAATCTCCAATATAACGAACCAGACAATGCGATTTCCGGTCCCAACGTATCGGTGTCTAGTAACATCAATGGCTTTCAGCATACCTCGGATTCTGAGCTTGGCCGCGCAGATAGCACTGGTTCCCAACTTAAACCCAGCACGACGAGTAATTCGACATCAATTACAGCCGCAGCAGCAGTAGAGCTTTCAAGATCACCGGGTAGTCTTGCTCATCCTCCCTTGAACAGTCCTGTTCAGACGTCCAAGTTCAAGGGCATACGAGATCTAGAAGAAAGAGACCTCTCCCAGCTAGCGATTGCCGAGAAGAACTCGACACATCGTAAAGAAGGTCTACTATGGGCTCTCAATCGTCCAGGCACTCACGTTGACCCCTTGTCATATAAGCAAGGCTGGCATAAGTAAGTTACCTATGATCTTAGTATTCAGTCGAAATATTAACTATTCATAGATTTTGGGTCGTTCTGGACCAGGGTAAGCTGTCTGAGTACAGTAACTGGAAACAGAAGCTCGATTTACATATGGAGCCCATCGACTTACGGATGGCATCCGTGCGAGAAGCCCGCACAGCGGAACGCCGATTTTGCTTCGAAGTAATTACGCCCCAGTACAAGAGGGTGTACCAAGCTACATCAGGAGAGGATATGAATAGCTGGATCTTCTCCATCAACAACGCCCTCCAAAGCGCAATGGAGGGGCATGGGCTCAAAGAAAAACCGGCATCTTCGAGTGACACGAGTAGCCTCAAGCGAGATATCGGATCAATACTAACCGGCAAGAGTTCCTCTTTAAACCATGGCTCATATGGGTCTCATATGTCTGGAAGCTCTGCGCCCCCATCTCGCCGTACTACGGTTGGGGCTCGACCCGTTGCAACACGGCCAGTGAGCAGCAGCTACGACGATAGTCCTGATAAGCTGCTTCAAAGTATCCGTGAAAGCGACCAAGGCAATTGCTGGTGCGCGGATTGCGGCAGTAGTTCTAAGGTTGAGTGGGTTTCTATTAATCTCGGCATCATCCTCTGCATCGAATGCAGCGGCATACATCGCTCTCTTGGGACGCATATCAGCAAAGTCCGGTCCTTGACGCTTGACATTACGTCTTTCACACTTGATATTATCGAGGTGTTGCTACTTGTCGGGAATAGGGTCTCTAATATGGTCTGGGAAGCGAGGCTTGACTCAAGCCTGAAACCTGGCCCCCAGGCTACCCGCGAGCAACGTCTCAGGTTCATAACAGCCAAATATGTTGAACGGGCGTATGTCGAGCCTATTTCGACAACTCTGTCACGGTATGCAACGGCTGACGAAACACTGCTCGCCGCCATCAAGCGCAACGAAATCCAACAGGTGATCCACGCACTAGCTCTACGGGCGAATCCAAACGTTCTAGATAAAGTTCGAGACACCCATCCAATTTTCTTGGCTCTAGCAGCAGCAGACCCAGCTTCCCCATCCCCCGGCGTGTCCCCTACTATGCGCCCCGAACCCGAGTCACGTACCACTCCGTTCGCCATAGCCGAGATGCTGATTCAGAACGGAGCTGAAATTCCTGCAACTATGCCTGCGTTCCCCCTCAGCCGCAACGCACGGATGTACATCGATGAAAAGCGCGGTCGCACTGCTGCCATCGAAGCCTCGGGTCTGTCGGTACCGGCTACCCTCGGCCCAAACCCCAACGAACGCATTCAGCGCGAGAAGGACGCCCGGCTACAAAAGCGTATCAGTGCAGGTGGGCGCTTGGCCAAATCACCGATCCCCGAACGATAGAAACGGCGGAAGTCGAATAGTTCTTCTCAGTCATCTGGGGCAACGCGGGTTTCTCTGAAATCGTGCAACTGTAGCTCCAATTCCTCTTCATCCACCTCCGAGCGGTAGAAACGGCGGTCGGATCGTGTTCCTTTTCAGATACCCCTATTCTTGAATATTTCAGAGCCACCGTGCCTCCCGATTTTGTGCCCTTTCAGGTAGCACCTCCTGCCTCTTATGCCAAACTCGACGGTAGAGTCACGGTCAGCATGACATTGTGACTTTGTGAGGCGACCGACGACAGCGTATATAACACGGCGGATAGAAATGCGCTTTGCTTTTAGGACTACTTCATGATCGAAGGCGTCTCTGGATTTTCCTTTGTCTACAATATGGCATCGGGCATCTTCGGTGTTGGTTGCGTGAGCGTGTAGCGTAACTATAATACGCGGGCATGCACAATTGGGTCTCCTGTTAGAACTACAGGCCTTTTTCGCAAACGTTTGTGACGTAACAAATTCTACGTATATTGACTTGAGAAGCACACTTTGAGTGAAGAGAGAGAGAAAGAGAGAGAGGGTCAGGGAAGCCCTTAATGATGAAATGAGAGTCCGGGCAAGGACAACTAGTTCATGGAACGGTAGATGTATACAGTGTATGAATAGCCTCGTACAATCCAATGTATAATGAGACGCAACCAAAGGACACTGACTTATGCTACTCATATGTATCGCTCGTTTACATGCTCGTCTTGCACATGAATCAACTGAATGTATTGCCAACCACGTCTAGAAATCTAATGATTGTACTCTCTATAGAGGATGATGCAGGCGTATGCAAGCTAGAAACATAACCCCGTCGTTGTATGTACTGTGTTATCTCAACTGTAGCGAGATGAATAGCTTCCATCATTGTGGTCTACTCGGCGGGAGTGGTCTCGGTGTCCTTAACGAGCTTGTCAATGAGCTTCTTGTGGATGCCCTTCCAGTTATTGTCGACCTGGCCCTTGACGATGCCCATGACGAGTCGCGAGCAGTTAATCACGATATCTTCGACGAGCTCCAGCACACCCCCTCCCTCGTTCTTCTCACGGATGCTCCAGCGCGTCTCCACTGCAACACACGGTGTGTCAGTCAGTCAGTCATCACCATCGCCATCGCCACCATGATATCGGGGCGAACCATGAGTGATTCGAAGATACCGGAAAGTTTTTTTAGGATATGATTCTGGCTCGAAAGGGAGCCGTCCAGAAAAAGAAAGTCCCAAAACAAGAAGGAAAAATGACATGGAACATACTGACTACGCCCAATGGGCTGCGAATCCGCACCCACGTCCCCTCATCGTGGTCGACGAACTCCTCGCGGCTGACGACGTGGCTGCTCCACACCGGGTTCGGCAGGTTGTCGACGACCTCGTAGACCTTGACGACGGGGCCCGGCCCTTCGTTCGTCTTGGTCGAGACCAGCGGCTCGAGGCCCTCTGGCAGCTTGAAGGCCTTGCGCGCCGCGTCCACCGAGGCCGGGTCTGCCTCCGTCTCCGCGGGCTGCGGCAGCGTCTTGTGCGAGAGGTGGTGCGGGTCGCAGAGCAGGAAGAACTCGTCTTGAGTTTTGGGTGATCAGGTCAGAGTTCTCTAATCGCATCATAGAATAGACTTGTTTATGGTTGATGGTAGGTGGATAGAGCATGAAATGAGGTGAGATGAGATGAAACTCTCAGAGATAAAGCAAGACTTACGGTCGTGCAGCAGCGCGACGGCGTCTTCCTTGCGCACGCTCGGCGGAATCGGACTTGAGTTTACCGTGGTGCTGGTGCTGGACAAGACTACACATGTGCGAGATGTCAGCTAGATACCTCTAGTTATATATGATTTCCCGCTTCCCGTATCCCCCGTAGTGAGAATTCGTCGTTTTAGGCGCGCCTTGTCTTTTGGCGTCCATTCGCCGCTTCTGCTTTCAAAGAAACCCTACCGGCCCCTCCTTAAGAACAGGTAGCAGAGGAGAGCTTCGCGAATCAATGGCAAATATCTATTTCCACCAGGTCTCCCCACTGCAAGTTCGCAACAGCGCGCAGCTCTTAACCCAGGAATAACAACAAAGGTTGGAGAGAGGAGGGGTTGGTTGGTGGACTTGAAAGACCAACTTACACGACATTTTGACGGCCCAGCTCCTCTCCTCTATAATCTAGTACTGAATAATAGCTTTCAAAGATTATTAGAATATCTAAACGTCCCGATCTAGTGTTTTTTCAACTAATTCGTTCTTGTTTCAACATGTAACTTGCTCTCCTTCCTCACCTCTGCTGCATCTTTGGGCATCCGGTTTCAGCAGAGCGCGCTGTGGATCATGGCCGTGCAAATGCTGACATAAGGATCCATGCAGGTTGGGGCTACTTTATGTACACAGCTTACTGTGCCATGCCGGATTCAATGTTTCCTTTCACACAGCACAGCCTCAACACCCCCATCACGCTCTATCTAATTGTCACGGCGGCTACCCCCTAGATCGATTCTGGGTTACTAGACACATCACAAATCTCGACATCAAATATATCATAAGATCCTTTTCTTCGTGAAGTATTTTATTTTTTCCGTGGCTAAACTCCTACCTGGAGCTTTTCTCTGGACGGTAAAGCCATGCCACATTGCTTTCTGCGCAGGGGTATCTTTATTTGCAGTGCACCCAATTATCACCTTACTTCATCGCATTCTAAACAAGTCCAAAAAACCGCCCCCGGTGTCGTCTAATCATCTAGCAAAACTACCACCGGTCCCGTCTGCTGGGGCCGGGGTTTATTTGCTGGGGCGCTCTTAGTCTGACTTACGTTCTTCGATACTGCTACTTTCGGTTGAGGTTGTTTCGACACAGATGGGGACTTTACAACCAGAGCCCGAATCGCTTCATCGGTAGACTTGATGATGGCCTCTGCCCCGTTTGTGACGTCCACAGCCACACTAACTCCCAGACGGCGCAACACCCTCTTTTCAGACGTCCACAGTTTATGAAGCACCTTTTGAATCTCATCATCCGGCTGTTTGTTCGAACCAAGCTCCTCGCGGTAGATGCGCCATTCGGGGATAGAATTATGGCTTTGCAGCTTGATGTGTAGTGTCAAGCGCCGGCTTGGATGACTCGCCGAGGGTAACGTATACTGAACTGTGTAACAGTCAAGGGATACGACCGATACATTGACACGGCACTGGTTGATCCCGTTTACTGGTTCCCAAGCACGTTCAACTGAACTTAGGGCCCTCTGTACCGGCAACGTAATGGATAAGAACCACGGCACGCCCTTGAACCCTTCTTTCGAGTTGATGAGCCTATTGAATTGGTCCGCGGCCCGAAACTGAGGGTTCTCTGGATCAAGAATCAATTTCATATTGTCCGTTTGGAGGTCCAAAGACGCTGTCCAGCGGTGCCCGCTCTGGTGTCCTCCAAGGTTTGCAGGCCGCACCTGGTCCGTGTAGCTGAATTTCACGTTATTGAGTGTGATTTCTTCGCATTGGATATCCCGACGACTTTGGCGAATAGCATCGATACTACCAGCTAATCTGCTGAGAGCCTGGAGTCGGTGAGCGAGTGTATCCAAAATCGAACCTCCAACCTCAGCTTCGATGACGAATGCAAACACGCCAAGGCGTTCATTAAACGCCACGTCACGCTCAACGTTACCCCTTAGAGGCCCGAACCTAGAGGGATCTGCAACCTTAACACGAGCATCTACAACTATATTATAGCGGCGCTGCTCTAAGGTTGATAGCGCAGATCGGTCCTCGTCGCTTTGGAGCCCGATGTTTGGACCCGATGCCTGCGGAATCGGTCTTTCAATATTTTTCAAACTGATCTCAACAAAGTCGAAAGCCCACGACGATATGTTCTTGCTCACATGAGGATGATGCCGAGAAAGAATCTCGGATAGTCTCACGTGTATAGTAGGCACCTTCATGTTAGGAGGGATCATGGGATCAATCCGGTCTTGTACGCCGTACTTGATCCTTTCTTTATGCATTGCTCCGAGAATGCCAATCTGCGACATCATAGCACTACTGAAGAAGGTTAATTCCGCAAAGAATTTATCCGAATATCGCGGGGTGCTCTGGCTAAGTGGTAAGCGGGCGTGAGTGGTGATCCTGGCGTTACCAGAATGATTGGCACTTTGAAAACCAGAGGTTAGCATGGAGAATCCATCAAGCCATAGGAGAATAGTAACTCACAGTTCGATCAACCACCATCGATCCCCTCCCGGGCTTTGGCTCGCCATAATGTACCAATTGTCTGGGAGTCCGCGCCGCTTTAGCCATACAAGGTGGTAGCTTTCCTTCGGTTGCAGAATTTGTTTGGCCACTTCATGTTTAACTGGATGGGGATTGCAAACGCTCCAGCCCCTACTCTTCCCACGCCGGCTCAGTTCATCCTCCATGAAATAGCATCTGAATCTTTCAAGGAGCTCAACCTGGTCCGTGATTGCTCTCTTAGTCTCCTTAGTCCCCTTATTGAGTTGAGTTTGCAGGTCAAAAATGCCTCTTGACTGAGGTGTGGCCAATAATGCGCCTGTGATCGGGGCAACTTTGATACTCAGACACTGTTCGTGACTAAGTTGCATCATCAACGCAGATTCTTCGGGATTACCGTCCACGATGTTAACCTCAAGGGTAGCTTCACGTTTACGGAATCGTTCTTGAGACTGCATCTTATCATAAAACGCCCTCAAGATGTGCTCAATGTGCTTTCCAATGACTTGGTTCAATAAAGCCTCCGCAGAGATTATCTTCCCATCCAGTGGAAATTGGACATCCTTGACTTCGATTCCATCTCTGAACCAACGTAGGCTCAAGCGACTACGAATGCTTTGACTAGGCACCAAGCTGGAATTCTTGCCACTCGAGACGCCCATGATAACGTAGCTCCGAGGACCATCGAGAGGCTGGCGGCCGGACCAATAGTGTATTGCCATAGCACGTTTGAGCCGCTCGACTTGCAACATACCCGCCCATCGACCTTTGTTTAGATCGACGGCCTGGCGCAAATACTCTGTAATCTTATGGGTCAAAACAAATTCGTGAAGGAACTTGTAGCAACCAAGCAACCCATCCTTTTGTAAGATTTCATTCACTTTCAACTCGAGGAATTGTCTGAGATGATCGGACAGTTCACTGGGCGCCGGTTCAAAAGCAAACCGGAAATCGATAAACCAGTACTGTTTCTCGGGGTCCTCATCCGCTATTGTGACATCGACTTCGAATTCGCCCGAAACCTTGAATGTTACGCGCCCGGAATGAATCTCAAAGTCTTGAAATTGCTCTGGTATATTCTCGTGGTCCTCGAGGTTCAGGCGAATGGAGAGCAAGGTATTGAGGTTTTCAATCCATTGCATTTGCTCCTTAGGGGTCATCGGGGGGGGCTGGATATAGTTAAGTTCGGGCATCCAAGGGGCTTGGCCAGTAGAAAGGACGTGGAGAGCGGTACGGAGGTCTGGGTTCGGCGTTCGGTACCATGTGTTATCTCTCCTAATAGCAATCATATAGTCGAGGGATGCTTGGTATATAGTTCGCGTTTTGTTAATATGGTGCATCAAGTCGATTAGCTTGCTAACTGGTTCAGCCTTTCGGCTCCAGTTGGCAATTACCAGGGCCTTCACCCACTCTTCATGCCTTTCCTGCACGAAATTCAATAGCCTAACCTTCTTGTTCAGGTTTTCTATGGAATTATCGTCCAAAGAAAGGTCTGCATTGACGGTATTACCGTTCATTGCAGACGACGGCATGGGCATCTTCGCTAGGGCCATGATCTCATCCTCGAGCTGATTGTGGGTCTGTTGTGCGAGGCGAGAAAGTAGATGGCTCACCGGCACAAAACCTTGTGTAATATGCTGGATCTCATCGGGTAGATCGTTCATTCGGGGGATAAGAGGCGCCGGCGATTGAGAGCCACCGGCGCCCATACCGATGGCGCTCATGCCGATGGCACCTTGATCTCCGGCAGTGTTGACGAACCCGTCGGGGGGATCCTGAGCTCCGTTCGTGAGCAGGCCATTGTTGCGGTCGTGGTTTGTAGACTGAAAATGTGAAGCGCCGCTCTCCATCATGACAACACCGGGCATCCTAGACCTAGTTCCCCCTTCCGCCAAGGCGGCGCGTGGACTCAAGGACCGGCCGCGAGCACTGAGCAAGGTGTGGTGCAAAAGACACTAGGAGGCAATAGAGGATGAGCGGTCCGAGGCATGTGAGTTCGTGCGTGGATGCGCGCGGAGGAAAGGCCCTTAAGCGAGGACAGGGAACGTCGAAAATTCAATTATTCGGACGCGACTCCAGACGGCGAAGTTCAACGGCGGCGAGGATCCGGGTGATCGAGGCGTTCGCAAATGAGAATGTGTTGCGTTTTATTACGTTATCTGTGCAAGACAGCTCGGACCGACAGACGAGATCGACGGACGAGAAAGTCGTGGATAGGGCGAGTCGATAGTTGGTGCAGCTGACCGGATAGACGATGTCGATCGATCGAGCCTCCTAGCAAAGGCCCTAGGTAACCATAATGCGACTCGAGGGACCTGCAGACTAGCCGAGGAAGAATGCCAACGATGGGAACACAAAGTGATCGCGATCAATAAGAGCTGCCAGGGCTGGCAGTCAACAAGGGGACGGGCCGTGGTTGAGGCGTTGCGTCTGGGAGATGAAAGAATGGCCGAATGGGTGGAACGATTGAACGAACCTGACGCGGAGAGCAGAAATGGTCAAAGGCAAAAAGGTAGGTAGGCCACAAGGCAGGGACGGTACGGCACGACGCCCGACACACAAGGCATTAGGGAAGCGACGCAGCGCAAGGCGAGAGAGAGGACCCGCTTTGCGCCTAAATGCGTTCTGCGATTTGCCTACGCCGTGGTACCGTACCCACCCAGCTACCTAACTCCTACATACATGTGTGACATTCAAGCCACTAGACATTGTGTACCTACGCATGTACCCAGTTTCCTAGGTAACTTGTCCCTCGCTAGAGGTATTGATATATCAAGATGATGCGCTACAAGTTAACGAGAGCTATAAGGCCCAGGTGCATACACCTAGGAACTTAGAATTAGGTAATACCTACCTACAGATAGGCGCATACTTTAGGTACCTGGTTGCCCGGTATGCCTTTCATAATGGCGATGACGTCGTATTGCTTCGCCAATCATTCTTCAACCACCTATTCCTTGTCGGTGATCTACCGCCAATCCTCAAAAACGACTTCCCAGTAACGGAGCTAATCTCTACCTTTCCGATCGTCCAGCTAAAAAAATATCACAACGGACGTAGAATAATTATACAACTTAGACGGCTTGGAAATCATTGTATGGCTGTGGAGTCCTGCATATCTTGTTGATTGATGCTTCTAGATAGTTGTCGGCGATGTGTAGAAATATGTGATCTATTCGAGTCAGAAGCCGCGATTGTGTAAACTTAGGGATGAGAGTTACGGGTTTATCCCACAGGAGAAACATCTCCATTTCTCTAATCGCACACAACACTAAATAATAGCAATGCTAACAATACCAGCAAGACTATGTCCCACATTGATAAGGTTATTATAGATCTAAGCTTCTTGTAAGTGAATCAAATCAAGATACTAAATTTAGTTGTGCTAATTAATACAGGCTTGTTTTTCATTCAAGTTCTATATTTAGTTATACTTCTAGCATTGCATGTTAAGACTTTGCTTTTGGCCGTGCTCTTCCGCATACAATTTAGCTATTCATCTAGCGACACTTCCAGAGACGTCGGGAAAGTACCCAAGTTCTTAGGGTGTAGTGTGATCTAATACACACCACTTTCGATAGATTACTACATTCGTCACACGGCTAGAAGGCCCCGGCTAGACCTGCGACTTAGGAGAAGGTTATGAGCCAAAATAGATTAATACGCGCTCTTAATTTCAGGTTTAGCGGAGTCCTTTGAGTTGTACGAAGGCTATTGGGGGAACCTAGGTTACAAGGGGGCTTTAAAGGACGACATATAAGCAGCCACCTGTAAGGAGAACAAACAAGTAAAGGAATTCGCGACTGAAAGTAAGGGAGGACTATGGACACTGAGTACTCCAGCAAAATTACTGCTTAAATTTAACCTAGATAGTTCCAAGTTCTTGGTTAAAAGGTATTGTTATAATACCATGACTATTAAAGGCAAAAGGATGAACTTGACAAAATTTTCTGAAATTCTTGAAAGATATTTAAATGTTACATGTGACCGCTTGGTAGGCGGGTGTCACGAGCCTCATACTTATAGGTGGGCAATAGACTACGTTGTTACGCAAGGGTCTTTAAAACCTCCTTACGTGCTACCTATTATATACACAAACAGTCTCTTTTTCCCGAGGCCATATCAGGGGGTTTATCGAGATTGACAAAACTATAGACCTTAAGTGTAGCCTTATGAATGGTCCAACTTTAGATTGAAACAACTATGATCTTCTAAAGGGCATATGGAGTAAAACAACGCTACTATTGGAATACAATATAGGTATATATTAGGGGTATTCAAGTATTTATTCATCTGAAAGAATTATGCTTCCCTAGTCTTCGTGGTTTAGGGGAAGCAACATGTAGAAAGTAGAGTTGATGTCCATATATATATATATATATTCGGAATCTCAAGGTAAGCTCTCGCACAGCCAAATAACTTGATCGATAAAACAACTCGATGCCCACATTGATAGGTACGTAAATCAGCTAGCTAAGTAACTAACGTTCTAATGTAAACAATAGCACTATGGATACGGGCACGAGGAAGGTGCTGAATGGCGCTTCTGGTATCTAGTTGGTAATAATTAATGGGAAGCACCTAATGTAAGGCACATATGATATTAAAAAGGTTGGTGCCTGTCAGCCTTCTTCCACACAAAAAAAAGTGGGATGACTCGATGGTTACAGACAAAGCCGACCATGGCGCTCTGGGGGAACGTAAGAGTTCAACAAAAGTTGCGTCAGGACGACGATTCCTTTTTGCTTTTTTAGGTCTATAGTTCGATTTCACTGCCGGCCACGTGTCACTTTCGCCTTTTCCCCCCTCTTAATCCTCGTATTCGCCTCCTCTTCCCCTGGTATTTAAAGATCTGAAAAAGTTATCCCTTGAAGTTAGGGTTGCATGCGGCAAACTACTGCCCTTCTGCATGTCTCAACTCGGTCATTACTATGCTACCTTTACCACCACCTTCTTTCAAGGCTGTTATGGCCATGAAAGCCTGTCTCTCAGCACTAGTCGTACAACTGGAAGATGAAGAGCCACGAGGTCGGGAAACCCCGAGCTGTTTACAATATGCGGTCTATGACCAAAGCCAGGACACTCCTCATGCCATTAGAACCTAGATGCTCGAGAATCAATTAATCATTCTCCCAAACTCTACGTTACACGATCCCACAGCGCTAAGCAGCGGCTCCTTCATGCCAAAAACTAATGTTACGCGAGGGGAGCTGTTGAGCCCTTAGGTGTAATCTTATTGGCTATTCGTTGTTGTGCAAGGTCTACAGTCATCTCAGTTGGCTAGGAGGGGATTAATGATGTTGAATCCTAATCCTTATACTGTGACTTACCAGCGATCCATCAGTCACGTGTTAGTGAGCGTCCTATCATCACTCTGGAGCCTCGCGCATATCGGACGTCTAGTTCTGGGTAGAACCCTTCCATGAAAACATATACCACGTGATTGATTCTGCCGTGTAGATAGTCACTACAACGACGTTTCAATTATGGATAAGTAACCAGATCTATATGGCTTTGAACGTATTTGGAGAACACGTTGTGATCCGAACCATTGAAGACCCAGAACTCATTTCTGGCACTATTGTTCCTAGATATAGCAATTGATGAGGATGGACCGCTCTTGTATAACTGTGAGCCAGTGTCTATTCTAGCGTCCGGAACGGATCAATCCTCGAGGGAAGAAGGAAGCGATGAGAGCGATCATTTTCTATGTAAGTCACTGATGCTGGCAGAGGGCGTCCGAACGATACGGCAAACAATGATAGAGATTATCTACCTAGCTCTAACTAATCCCACTGTCACTTGTCAACAGAGAGAGGGAAGAGACGTTGAGATCCCTGCAACACACGGACCATATTCCATCCAATCCCACGACTGGATCCCGCTAATGTAATGCAACCTTAACCATAGCAACAAAAAAACCCCTAGTCTATTTAGGGGGTTGGAATAGCTACAGTAGGCCTGGCTAGGCCTATGTCTTTATGTGCTAATTAACTGGCTTTACCCATGAGGATAATAAATCTCCTCGTCCATCCACTCTAGGACTCTTACCTGCCGCAAATGGGTGTACCAACAAGTACTCCGGTACTCCGTCCAGAAATCGCGCTTCTGCTATTCCGTATTTGGACGTGATGCTACATTGGGTGCTCTACCCGTAGCCTAGTGCTCACTAGTGTCTGTGCACACTGTTTAGTGTTGCGTAGGTAATCCCGTCCACCCGTCTTGTCGCTATTGTCTACCCAGGTATCAGCGCAAAACTGTTTCTCGGTGCGTGGGGGAGGACCTATTCCCAGTCCAGCGAAGTCTCTGGGGTTGATGTTAGTTTCGTCGAAAAAACGTGGGTAAACAGGCAAATATAACCACGATTCTATGAACGACGCCGAGGGGAGAGGTTCATCGCAACCACAGTACTGCGCAGATCATGGCGATCAGTTACGTTAGCGAAGAGCGTACATACATACCTTAGCGAGACGTTGCAAATTTTCCGCTTCGTACCTGTTTTAAGGTCGAGGCTGTTATCTATACGTAATCACGGAATCCTTCCGGCCTGGTCTAGTAGCCTAGCTTCTAACATAAGTATCTACCTAGTTCGGATGTTTAGGGGCCTAGATTCTGATGCCGCTGTCAAAACGGCTCTCTATCTTCGTTTGTTGTTACTAGCGTAATTGGTAGGGCGCGGACTGTGCTCGTGGATTTGCTTATATAGGAAAAAGAACCACGTGCTGACTAGAGCTCTCGATTGCCTGCCGCGATGCTACGCACTAGATAGCCATAACGTGACTTGAATAAGAATCGAGCACTTCATAGGTATTCCAATGAGAAGGAGAGGATAGTTATCACTTGGTTATGTTCTTTGCCAAGCTACCCCGTTTCATACCTGCATATTCGTCACGACGAAATGTCATAGCTAACAGACACCCTCCCCGGACCCGTGATGTTGCTTGGACAGCTTGGCGAATGGCCTTACACAGATATAAACTAGCCTGCACCTCAATTTCATCTCATATTAAATACTGCAGACTAACCGCAGCAAGCATATCAGCTATCCTAGTCAATAGGATAGAATACCAATGTTTAACTCTCTAACAATCCCCTTTAATTCAAATGTCTTACCCTTTTGTAAAATAAACGCGAATCAAAGGGGTCAAGGCTCGTTAGATACTTGAGTCTGCACGACCCGCCTCAGAAGTTGACTCCGTTTTCAACCTACTAACACTTCCGCTATCAGAGTTTTTAATCCTTAGTTCCTTAGTTTCAAGATCACCAGCACCAGCGTATGCACAGCATTGCCTTTGTCCTGCAGCTGTGGCACTTGCACTTGGCGTGCATTGCATACTTCCTAAGTAGGTATATTTGCACCTATCATAGCCCTTGCTACCCCATTCGATTCCGTTTCGCCCGCCTCGGCTTCCGTCAAAGCTCAGATGTACAAGCGCAGTTCGTCGGCTTATGTTCAGTTAGGTCTTTCTTGCTAAGCCGGACGGGGTTGTCTTGACGATATTGCACAATCTCAGGATAAATAATTCGCGGGGCCCAAGAATATCCCAACCTGCCCTAGCTACGAACCCGAGAACCCCCCCAAGGCACGAGAACCGCCACAGAACAATCTGAGACTTCTCCTGATTCACATTGGCAAGGTCTCAGTCCAGGCGAAAGCTAAAAAGACCCAAATTTCTGAGGCTGGTTTAGGGATTGGCCCGACAGATTGGGATGGCTGAACACAATTAGACGAAAGTACAGACAGATCAGATCCAAGACATACTCGGGCTTCACCGAGCGTCACCGAGGCGCCACACTCTTCGAACTCTTTCGGATAACCTTCAAAGTGTGAATATACTAGGCCTCCCGTGTGGCGTATATACACTGTTAAATACCGATCATATCCCGGCTCCAGCAGAATAAAATTATGAACCAGATGATTGGGACAGAACTTGTGGTGCTGTTCGACCATTTCGACTACCAACTTCATATTCAGGGCGAGATGGCAGGAATAATACCATTGGTATTACAAAACGACACGGTCAGCCGGCCAAGCATGGCGCCCTCATTAGCAGACTTAAGACGAAGGTCATGCGTCTCCCCCTCGCTGTCGTCGTCTTCGTCAGAGCGTCAAACACACCACCGACAGTACTCATTGCCTTCGTTGCAGGGCACCACGCGTACTTCACTAGCGCCTCCTGCGACTCTTATGACAATCCCATCGAACCCTTCGGAGTGGAGAAATGCCATCTCGGAAGTGAAGCGCAAATACCTTGCTCGCAAGTACCGATCGTGTTCGATGCAATGCTGCGAGATATTGGATAACGTGAAAGACACATCAGTCATTGAACCCTTACACCTGATATATCTTCACTTCTATGCCGCGTCTTCGTTCGAATGGTGCGCGCGGCCTCTTTCCTCATCATCTGCCTATCGTACCAAGCTCCTAAGCAGTGCGCAGACGCACTACGCCGAGGCGGAGGCTCTGATCGCGGCCGCGGAGTGGAACGCAGCTGAGAGGGTAAGGTCGCCATCTCCTGGCCTCTCGACCAGCTCGAGGACATCGGACGAGAGCAGCGCTCCGCCATCACCCCGGACAAGCGTATTCTCTATTGACGACGAGCCTTCGACGAAGCGGGCTCCTCGTACCCGGGTGAAGCCGAAAAAGAAGGTGTCTTTCTCAGGCTTGCCGGAATTCTTCGAGTTCCAACCGGAGCCGTATATCCGACCGGACAGTCCAACTCTCGGCTGGGACGATTATGCCCTCGGGCCACAGCATGATGTGTATACCTCCTGTCCGATATCACCGAGAACGGCTAGCCCGACCTCGATAATCAAACTGCCGCTCGAGGAAAGGAAGCGTCAGACCTCGATCACTACTATAGCAGAGGCCGACCCCAAACCCCTCTTCAAACCCAATTATAGGCCTGTAGCGCTAGCCACATCAGAGCCAACTGAGAATGTGGCCCCGACTGACCAGGGGCAGAATCAGGAGAGAAGCAGTACTCCCACCAGTCATGCCTTCGACCTGGACTCTTTCCTCCAAACGCGCACCCTAAACCGCTTCCGTACACAACTCTCGGCGCTCCGAGAGCAAGTCTCCCGTCACCGAACTGCCGTCGACGGCCTCCTCGCCACGCCAGAGAATACACCAGTGCCAGCGATGCTGCCGAGTGAACCGAATGTTGTTCCCACGGCCCGGCCGCTAAGTCCCTCGCTGGGCCATGGACGCCAGCAATCTCTGAGCCTCTTCCCCAAGCCCGTGCCCAGCCAGACAGCCCGCGCGAACAACACAGCTCGTCCATCTCTTCGCCTCCAGACCGACATAAAGCCCGATGTCTCGGGACCATACCACCACCCCCGCGGATGTAGTTCGGCATCAGTCAGTCTCGGCCAAGCGCATGACAGCAGCACCCCAAATACCCCAACGAGCATCATGTCGCCACTATCCGCCACCGGCGGCGAGGGGAATCTCCGCGACCGCATCGAGCGGCTCCGCGCAAGCGGATGGCGACGGAAGCGCTTCGACAACCGCCGGTACGAGGCGCTTCGGGAGCAGGTGCTCGGGGAGCTTGCAGCGTGTGGTTGAGATATCTATTATTTCTGATTTATTTTCATTTTCCCCCATCGAGTCTTGCGATGAGATCTGTAGTCTAGCATCTGCACACGCGTCATGACGATCCGACCATGAATGATGTATGTATATAGGTATATGTTAACGAGTTTTGCATTCCTGGTTTCGATGGCATTGGGTTATTCGAGAGGGGTTGTGTTACCTCTCAGGGTCTTGGGTAAGCTTCGTCTTATGTATGTAGGTAGTGTCGAAATGCGACTGGTGTGGAATTTTCAAACACGTTTTATTGTTTCCCGGGTATTCCCGCCGTTATATGCCTCCCGTATCGCTGCCGCTTGTCACATGATGGGATCCAGACTGCTAGTTTATGAGTAGAAGCGTTATAGGGATATGCTTGATACTCTCTATAGTAGTGCTGAGCGGATGAAATAGATGTATCTTAATATATACCTGGGCGTTCATTAAGTACTTCAGACGATGAGTGACTACACTCTCTTTGCTCTTATACTAAAAGTTTCGCGAAAAGGTTTGGCTGATAGGCTTAGTTGGTAGTGCCGCAGAAAAGCCATTCTGATATACGCCTGTGAATGACCGAAACGTGAATCTTCAGTGGAATGCCGCGATGTTGCTTGGAGAGATGATGAATTAGTACTAAGAAGGTAGCTACCTTCTCGCGCGCATATTAAAGTCTGGAGGCCTACATATAGAGCGGCTTATAGGCCGTTATGGCGATAATATTCTTTTAATTGTATAATCACCACTTGTGATACCTACGTACTGAGTACCTAGTAAACTGGACTTATGCTGTTTTGCCTATGTAGAAAAGACGATAGAAATATAAGTTGGGGCTAGGCAGGCTTGCCTCAGATTTTCAATTGAACAGCTTCTCCTTTATTGACAATAAACAGCACCAAAGTCCCAAAGCCCGGGACAATAGACATACATCGATCGAATGCATCGGCTAACCTCCTGCGGACGCCTGAAGATGACGCAGCATCACTACCTAGAATTTGGAAGAAATATTACGCAAGAAAGGAAGTTCTGGTTCAGAAATGAAAGTGCATCGTATGGCGCTATACCTGGACAGTGCTGTGCTACCTGGTATTGATTGTCTCCGACCCCGGGAGTGGAGTCGCTCGGTCCCTCCTGACGGCCTTCGACCGACCTCTTAATCGTGGACCGCATTTGCCTTTAGAAAATCGATGGGGAGGGGATATTGCCTAGCCATGGCATTTTGGCAAATGGGGCGTTGTTTTGCGGTTCCCGCTGTTCCCGGACAATGATTTATGAAGCGTTGAAACTTTTGCGCCGCGCTTCCATTTCCACTTCTTCTTTGACTTTCTGTGCCTGCTCCTGTTCTTTCATTTCTCTAACTTTGGCTAGTACGACTTCACGGAAGATGGCCCCCTTCACGGCCCGACTTAGTCTACCTGGACCGCCGGTTGTCTGTTCCGCCTTCGAGGACTGTGGCTCCTGAGACTCTCGTGCTGCAGCTTCCGCGTCGCTAGGGAAGTCTGGGTTCTCAGGGTCGTCTTCTTGAATTTTGAGGGCTTCGATACGGTTGGCCAGCTTCACACGTTCGATACCACGACGGAGCCGTGCCTTGGCCATGTAGGCCTTGATCTCGGGTAGCAAGTTGTGATCGGTAGCGTTCTCACCGCTCAGCCACGGGTGTTTTAGTGCTTGCTAACAGATTGGTCAGTGATGATTACCACGATGATATGGCTCTAGTTAGAACATACCGAGCTACTCCACCTGTCGTCGGGATCTGGGCGTAAGAGATGTATGATAAAGTCCTTCGCGTCGTCACTGACGTCTCTCCAGTAGCGCTCATGGAATACTACATTTGCGGTGCTACACTCGTCGATTAAATCCTGAAGGTTTTCTGCGCGGAATGGCGAGTAACCGCATAGCAGCGTGTATGTGATAACGCCCATGGACCACATATCGACGGGTTTGCCATGCCCTTTCTTCAACATGACCTCTGGAGCGGCATAGCCGAAGGAGCCCGCCATGGTGGTGAGGACCTCATCTTTAGTATCTAGCATCTTCGCTATACCAAAATCCGCTAGGACAAGATCGGAATTCGGTTCTTTCGTCTGGTATAGGAGGTTCTCGGGTTTGAGATCTGTAGTACGGGTGAGATGCTACGGTCTTAATATGGCAAAAGTATTGAGACACTGTACCTCTGTGAACGACATTTTTGCCGTGTAGATAGTCCACGGCCCCAAGGACTTGCTTGATCGTCTGTGAAGCATCCTTCTCGGTGAACTTTCCCTTCTCGCAAATTCGATCGAACAATTCTCCACCGGTCGCGAGCTCTGTCACGATATAGTACTTGTCCTACGGAGAACGACGGTGGATCAGCGAGAGATGACAGCACTAGGTTGGCGGGATCGGTATACCCTTGATTCGAACCAGTCAACGAATTTAACGATGTGTGGGTGTTTGAGACGCTGGAGCATCTCGAGCTCGTCGAGGACCATGCGTTCATTGCCCTTAACATTCTTCTTCAGGATGATCTTGATTGCTACTTTCCCGTTGGGGCCGTCTGCTTCGCGGACGATGCCGTAAGTGCCCGCACCCAAGGTTTTACCAAATCTGTACTTCGACTTCCTCTCGTAGCTCTCAGGCTGGCCCTGAAGGCGATTGAACATGGCATTGACTATTCAAGTAAATTTGTCAGTGGCATTTAAAGATAGAATACTAGTATCGAGGTAATGAGACCCAGGGTGATAATCGTGGATTACTGCGGGGGTAAATAAGGGAAATGTTTACGATGCCGTATCTGTCTAGTGTGCATGGGGGCCAAGAAGATGACGGGTATGCCGTCGACTTACAGCTCATTGTGACGTGGGACGCGCTCCAGCGCAATGCGAAGGCGAAGGGCGGTATGGCGGTTAGGATGCGCAGTGCAATGTGTTAAGTATCTGGCAAGGACCAGAGAGAAGAAAGAGAGACCGATCCAGATGGCCGAGATTTGTGCGTCTGGATGTCGAAGATTGGAGCGAGGACGACAGGAGAAGGGAGGTGGAAACGTTCAGGCCGAGAGGCTGTCGGAAGACCTTGCTATAATTGTTAGCTGAAAGGAAGTGCAGCGCTGAGACGCGAGCCCCTCAGCAGTTCATCAGACGGAGAGGCAGATATAGATAGGAGCAATAAGGAGAGGTCAACCTCCTGGTCCAGGACCTAACTTAGTGGTGGGACACTTCGAAGGAGGGGGAGGGGTGTGTGCCTTGAATCGATGCCTGGGGCACTTTGGTACGTACCTTTTCTTTTCAGCGCGGCTTAGGTACCATTAATAGGCACTTTAGGTAGCTGTACCGTAGTGTACCTGGGGTTGGGTACCTTAGGTACTGAAAAGGTATTCTTCAATGGAACCAAGTGTTAGGCTCTGGAGCGCCACTATGCAGAATAGATTATAATGAAAGACAACAACGATGAGCAGATCTGAGACAGAAAGTGATGGTTTACCAGTTCTTTTATCAACGAAGAGAACCTTGTCCTCCTCTCTTGTTTACAAGGCTGAGCAGCCGGAGGGACCAACTGTCTCGCCCCAAGGATCTAATGTTGTCGCATACGGGCAATGGCGCCAGCGGCACACGGCACCACGGCGCACCGTGGTACCTACCAGAAAGCCTCGTCATGGCAGAGGGACGGTCCCTCCATAGCGGGCAGAAAGCGGGTATGCATGCCCAGCTGGTGGGGAGACAGCTCAGCCGCCATGTACAAGTAGAATGATTGGCTGAATAACCGTGGCTTAGGTATACAGCGCCCAGGTGCTGTGCTACCTACCTGGGTACACTCCACCAAAACCTGGTAATTAATTTGCCGAGCCGGCTCCCTCATCAATCCCTCAACTCCCTCCTGACTTCGTTGCCAGGTAGGTGCAGATGCAAACGAGGACAAAGAAACGCAGCACAAGAGTTTTATGACAGGTTCTATTTCTGAAACATTTACACTTTAATAGGTTTGTTTATTAGAAAGTGGAAGTTGAGATGATGAAAGGCTCCCTCACTCAACGGACCGTTGCCGCAACACGGGACCCTAAGCATGTGAAAAGTATAATTTAAGATGTTGATACTTTAGGAACTCATCTATACTAAGCACGTTACTATATATCGCTGAGTTTCATTATTTCCACTAGGATATAACTTAGTGTAGGGCCCCTTTAAAATACACAATAACTATACCTTAAGTAGGTAGAGTAGAATATCATCATGCCTCTACAATGTGCTGGCAATAGATACCTCCCACTTCTATTGTAGAGCAAAGAGCAGGAATTAGTGCGGGGTACCTCTTAGATACATCACCTACAACCTTGTGACATTTATCGATAGCTGTGGGTGGGTACTTGTCTACGTAGGTAGGAGGTAGGTACAGCTCCCCTCAGCGCGGGCAGAAGCGCGGGGACGATCGACTACCTACCTAACCGCATGTATGCATCTCATAAGTGGCTTCCTGGCATACTAATTCGTCCCTCGCTGCTGCATTTGGTATCACACCTCACACCTAATGCTAACGTGTATTTACCGACCAAGTACGCCTACATGAACCCCTCTCCCTGCGATGTTCTGACACACGTATGCATCTCCGTCACTCTTGTTTGTTCATGTGAACTGTCCTCCTGACTCGTAGGCGCCTACTTCAACACCAACGCGCCCTCTCTTCTGCGCATTCATACATGGACCTTGATAGCAGACGCTGGTGCTGCTTATAGGCGCTTGCTACCGCCTTCGTGAGGATCTAGGTGTTAATCCGAGCGTGTTCTGGCCTGCCTGGATCATTACGGACCGCGCGACTACGTCTAATCGCAGGCGTCTCGCCATCACACGTCCGTGGGTATAGCGTTCGGCTCTCATCATGGCTGGCCTGGGTCCTAAAAGATTAGGCAAGGAGCTAATAAAGGCATGTTTTGGCAACATTTCCTGGTGCTGGTTGCACTGCCCTGCCATTATGACTAACTGTCCGATAGATCAAGAACAGCCTTCCACCAGGCATAGCTCTTGTCTCCGCTGACAACCTTGAAGAATGGCTTCTCGATATCCAGGTGTTGGATCAGAACCCATTATACGCTGGGCAGACATACCGTCTGAAGTTCAAGTTTAGTAACAGCTACCCTATCGGTAAGCCTATCCTTACTATACTCCGTAACCATAAGGCGTTGAACTAATATACACTTTTCAAATAGAGGCACCCGAGGTGACTTTTGTTAAGCTTGACAATAGACCAATACCCATGCACCCTCACATCTACTCCAACGGCATCATATGCTTGGACCTTCTTGGCTCCCAGGGTTGGAGTCCAGTTCAAAGTGTTGAGAGTGTTTGCATGAGCATTCAGAGCATGTTAACGGGCAACACCAAGAACGAGCGCCCACCCGGCGACGAGGAGTTCGTCCGCGGGAACCGCCAGCGACCAAGGGACATCGCATTCTATTACCATGATAATACAGTATGAGAACAGAGCACGTTACTTGGTTCGTGCGCATCAGTAACATATACGAGCTGTGTCATGAAACTTTTTTGGTCTGATTTTTGGCATCGTTTACTGTGGAAGGGGAAGGGGACATGTCACTATTAATTATTCGCATTTGAAGAAGCGCCAAATATGGCCGCTGGCACAGAGGAATTTTGCGACTAGCCCAGCCGCATCGGCGTTCTTATTCGGGATCGGGGAAATAAGAAAGGGCATGGGCGTTTGATGGGTACCTATCTTTGGTAACTATTGCTACTCATCTGGCACGAAGTAAAACTGTGGTATTGAAACATGGATTGCATACTGGACAAAGGAGACTATAGCCGCATTCAAATCAAACTCATATTGATGAGACGACGGGTTCCGTAAATGATAGTACCATGACCTAAGAAGCACACCTCGCAGTGACGCAACGTCGTTTCCGGAAGGTAGGTACCGTACAGGCGGCTGTACGTGTACTGTAGTACCTACCTGTCAATCACTCCCTATCAGGGGCGAATCTCAAGACTTACACCGCGAAGGTGCCCAATGACGCAGAAGTTGATCCATCATTGCCCCGCCAAAAATTAAAGGCCCCACTCGTAGTCAGGATACCTATGTAGGTAGATACTGCGTACCTAAGCTAGGAGCTACCTAGGTAGGTAGGTAGCTTACCTCTGGGACAGACAGCCTACAGGGAGGCAGCCACTTCAGCAGACCAACCAACACCCAGCTCCTCTGCTACCTACTCCAACAAGCTTTGGCAGGTCTGTCTTCTAAGCATAAGCAGCAACCCCCATGAAGAGCTCACAATGGCTCCTCATGTGGGGTTCGATACCGAACACATAAAAGACAAGGCTCGTAAGGACCTACTTCATCTTCTAGAGGGCGTAAGTAAGGCTGCCTCACCTGCTCCGTGGCAACCCCGGTGGCAACATTGCATACTCATGTCTCGCTTGTAGGTTCGCGGCAAGAAGAATCTTGTTATTGAGCGCAGCCTCGCCGGCCCGGTTAGCGCCATTGTCAAGGTCTCTACCTTACACGACTATGGCGTCGATCAATTCTTCATTATAGAGAACCAGAATGCCGATACAAGCCAGCGCAATGTTGTCTTCATGGCACGGGGCGAGTGCGCTCGCCAGGCTCAGGCTATCGCTGGTAAGTGACTTTGCTTAGGTCGTGCCCCCTTCAGCTGCATCGCTGGTGATCGAACTATGCCGTGTATGTTTTCTGTCGGCCTCGTACATTGAGTTTGTCGATCAAAGTTGCCATTCCACATTCCCTAAGATATACACCGACTCGATATAACACGCCCTCTGACGCGTTTTACCCGTCCTATATATGGGACGCCGTTGCGTTCGTGCTAACATTATTGACAAGACCAGATCAAACGATTACAGCGTGAGAGTCAGACTGGCCACGAATTCCACATCTTCTGGGTCCCGAGGCGAACCCTTGTGTCCGATAAGCTACTAGAAGAAGCCGGGGTGCTCGGCGATGTCAATATATCAGAACTACCAATCTACTTCTTCCCACTTGAGCGTGACGTGTTATCCCTCGAACTCGATGACTCCTTCCGGGACCTATATCTCTTCAGGGATTCAACGCCGGCGTTTCTCATGGCTAAAGCTCTGATGGGAATACAATCGAAACATGGCCTCTTTCCTCGGGTCATCGGGAAAGGAGATCATGCAAAACGAGTAGCAGAGCTACTGGCGCGTATGCGACAAGAAATTCTTGCTGGAGAAATCACCGACGAAGAGAACAAGACTGGACTCACACCAAGCAACTCTCTAGAAAGTGTAGTCATTATTGATCGCGAGGTGGACTTTGTCACGCCTCTACTTACGCAACTTACATACGAGGGACTAATTGACGAAGTCTGGGGCATTCAAAATAATCAGACCGATGTGGACTCGACGATTGTGGGAGCTCCGCCGCAAGCACCCCAAGGAGCCTCGACCACACCAAACCCCCCTCCAGCTTCTAGAAAACGCAAGATTCTGCTCGACTCGTCTGACAAGCTGTACGACAGTCTTCGGGACACGAATTTTGCTATTGTTGGATCATTGCTGAATAAAGTGGCACGAAGACTTCAGAGTGACTACGAGAGCCGGCATGGGTCGAAAACAACAGCGGAGCTTAAAGACTTTGTGAAGAAGTTGCCTAGCTACCAAGCAGAGCACCAGAGTCTGAAGATCCACACTGGTTTAGCAGAAGACATTATGAAACACACCCGAACTGATCAGTTTAGTCGACTGCTAGAGGCTCAACAAAACCTTGCAGCGGGCGCTGATCCGAGTTCTCAACATAATGCAATTGAAGAGCTGATTGCAAGGGATACACCGCTCCCTGAAGTTCTCCGACTCTTGTGCATTTATTCCTGTGTTTCCGGCGGCATCAAATCCAAAGATTTTGACCATTTTAGACGCCTTGTGCTCGAGGGTTATGGGTATCAACATTTGATAACACTACATAATCTAGAGAAGCTACAGCTCTTCCTATCGCGCAGCTCACCAATGGCTAATATGATTCCCATGCCAGGGGCAGGTAATGCAGCAGGAACGAAAACGAACTATACCTATCTCCGAAAACAGCTCCGGTTAATCGTGGACGAAGTAAACGAGCATGACCCAGATGACATTGCCTATGTATATAGTGGGTATGCACCACTTTCCATCCGCTTAGTCCAATGTGTCCTACAGAAGCAGTACCTGTTCTCTATCACTCGCGGGAATACTGCCGCCGGTGCAGGCACGGCAGCTGGAAGCGGAGCGCAAGGCTGGCGCGGTTTTGACGAGGTTGTGAAACATGCACGCGGCCCGGCCTTTGACGAAATCCAGAAGGGCGAGGACAAAGCAGTCAAAGCCAGGGCTCTCTTATCTGGAGGTGGGGATAAGAAGACGGTGTTTGTGGTGTTCGTAGGCGGTATAACTTTCACGGAAATTGCGGCACTGAGATTCATCGCAAAGAAGGAAGAAGGTATTCAATCCCGTTTCCCATGGTCCCTTGTTGCTTTATCTATCTTGTCACGGAGCGAAGCTGCTAACCTATGTAACACAGCACGTAGGAATATTGTTATCTGTGCAACGTCAATCATTAGCGGGAATAAAATGATGGAAGCAGGAATTGAAAGGGGCTCATTTGTAAAGGATGATCCACAGCCCGTAGCTTCTAATTGAATAGTCCCCATTTGACTGCTAGAACACCTTTGGGCTGGCTGTATTGTTTTATCTGTGCTATCGTATGTCGACGGAGCGCGTTGTCATAGCCAACAACAGCGATGATGTAGTAGGAGGCTCATGCGGGGAAAGAATCGGCACACGTTACAATCTAGGAGAACGGCCGCAAGTATGACAACAATCATGCTCATTGCAGTTTTAATTTAACAATAGTCCTTGCAGTTGAACTGGCCAATGTTGCAAGGCGGCCACGTCGAGGATGAGGATCGAGTGTGTGCTTCACATGGAAGAAGATGCGCTCGTCTGCACAGTATAATGAATATAGCGATCTGGTGAAGATGCCTTTAGATAGGTACTGTCCATGGGTAGGTACAAAATGGCTGTGTCACGTGGCTCGGAGCACGGAGCACCCGCTACCCTTACCCGATCTGATGAGTGGAAGTCTCAGCATTGGCATTACCAAGGAGCACATCCATCTCTCTACTTACGCTAGGTAGTCTAGTAACTAACGGGCCTTGCCTGACTTTTATGTGCATTCCTCTGCATTCTTCTGCCGATCCAAGTTAGAGCACAATCGCATATTTGTTCCATGAGATCCTTCTCAATCTCAAGGACATAGTCTTATGGTGCTGGGAAGCCATGTCTTCAATGTTGCCAATCCCGCCAACGGTTTAATTGTTATAAGTCACTTGGTCCATTCGTACAACTCAACCAATAATTAAGTACAGAACTGTACAGTACATACTCCGTATAAGGTACAGTATAAACCCGACCCCTTGGCTACTGTGGACGATGATGGTTCGATGATTCTGCGCCGCCGCTTGCTCCATGGATTCTCTCACACTCAGAGGCATGTTGCTGCTCTCAGCCAATTGACCTCTGTCTACAGGCCCGCTGTCCTCCCAGTCGACAGACATGTTCCATTGATATCATCGAATGGACTGAGATAGATTTCGGCATCTCATTCAATGGGATGCTTCTTGGCCCACGGAAAGGCTCCGCACCCCACGAAAATCAGACACACGACCTCGCTTGATATCCGTATATATCGATGCTGATTCCCCAGCACGCCGAAACGTCATCTCACCAGATATGGCAACCTTGCAGAGGCTCGCGTCGGAGGAGGGGACTGGCCCATTGATGCCATCTGAAGAGTTATATCTGAACTTGGGGCCAAAACCAGTCTTGGCGGATGACATCCCGGCCATGTCCTCAATACTCCTCAACCAAGGCCTTCAGTCTCACAACAACCCCATTTCCCCATCAAGAGAGGTGTCAGTTTCGGCATCTGAGATTGTCGTTAAAGTGGAGGACGCAGATACTGAGGGCAGCGCTCCGCCGTCGGCATCAGACATACCAGAGACGACCACGTAAGTCTCATATGGCTACATGAGCTTCCACTCGCTATAGAAAATCTTAACCAAGTAACAGAATTCCTCATAACAAGATACAAACCGACGATCCTCGTCCCCACGCTCACCAGGAACATATGGGGAATTCCTTTGAGTCGTCAACATCACTATTGTCTGACGGCTCAGACCTAACTTCGGCTCCTTCGTCAATATCATCTTCCAGTAAGGCAACTACCCCAATTGAGTTGGGGGTAGTAAAGGAATTATTAACAACACCTGCGACCCCTAAAACCACTCCCGCACGACGACGGTTATTTGACGTACGACCACGCGTATCAATACCGACAGATATCTCTCAACAGGAGTACGCACACCAGTGCATTGCAGCGGCTGAGTCGTCGAGATTGAACCCATATGCGTTGCATCCGGACGAGTACACCATTCTCAGGGAGCATATTAGTCACGCTCAAGTGACTACATATCTTAATATTCGCAACGGGATTCTTCGTCTATGGATCAACAACCCACGTATCGGTGTTGCCCGCGATGAGGCCGTTGGATGTGCTAAAGATCGAAGATGGTACGACGTTGCCAGCGTGTGCTATGACTGGCTGATCCGCTCGGGGCATATCAACTTTGGTGCCGTGGAAATTCCAATGAGCAGAAAACGGCGGAAAGAGACCAAGCCACTGAGAAGTGGGAAAACCATTGTCGTAATTGGCGCTGGTATGAGTGGGCTTGGTTGTGCCAGACAACTTGATGGCCTATTCAAGCAGTATGCCGACCAATTCTACGACTTAGAACAAGAACCCCCTCGTGTTATTGTTGTCGAGGGCCGGGATCGCCTTGGTGGCCGTGTCTATTCACGAGCTCTCGATAGCAGCAAAAGCCCTCATATGATAGGCTTCAGAGGCCGCCGCCACAGTGTTGAGTGCGGCGGGATGATCATTACGGGGTTTGAGCGTGGTAATCCTCTAAATATACTGGTACGTGGACAGATGGCTCTACCTTACCACGCTTTAAGACCCGACGCGATTCTTTATGATACGAACGGCAAGGCGGTGAATGAAGAACGAGATAAAATGGTTGAAAAACTTTTCAACGATTGCCTAGAGCGAGTTTCCGACTACAAGTTTAAGAGCGAGCCATCTAAACTCATCGAAGGCAATAAAGACTTGATAGATGAAGGTCGTGATAGCGCATCGGAAGGTCACAAGTCGATTGCCAATGTAGAAGAAGCCACAGCCGCCCTCCCACAAGCACCACCAATATCAAAGCAAAGCCTAGGGCCGCAGATCAGTTTAGTACCTGTGTCTACAGACCGTGCAACCGGACGAGCTCACGTCGAACCGGGCACCCCGGCTGCTCTTAAAGCAGCGTACAAGGCGCGATCAATGGGTTGGGAATTGAAAGAGGGCATTACCGAAGATCATGACTTGGAGCTAGGCACTGCTGCTAGAGCGCCGGCTGCTACCCTAGGATCCGTCGTGGATGAAGCAATCACTCAGTACAAGGATCTCGTAGACATGACAGCACAAGACTTCAGACTCATGAATTGGCATGTTGCCAATCTTGAATACAGCAACGCAACAAACTATCATCAGCTCAGCATCGGAGGCTGGGATCTTGATGCAGGCAATGAGTGGGAGGGCAAGCACACCATGGTAGTCGGTGGCTTCCAAAATGTTCCTCTTGGCCTTGCTATTGCACCGTCACGTCTTGATATTCGAAAACACACCGCCGTTACAAAGGTTTCATACGATCCTGAAAGGACGGCCGGTGCTCGTGTTGAGTGCGAGGACGGCTCGATAATTGAAGCTGATTATGTCGTCTCGACTATCCCACTTGGTGTCTTAAAACATGGGAGCATCGACTTCCAGCCTCCTCTCCCAAAAGAAAAGGTAGAAGCTATTAGCCGTCTTGGCTTCGGAATACTGAACAAGATCATCCTTGTCTATGACCATGCATTCTGGGATACAGATGCAGATATTTTTGGCTGTCTAAGATCACCTTCTTCTCGCCACAGCCTCAGACAGAGCGAATATGCCTCTCAACGTGGTCGTTGTTTTCAGTGGTTCAATGTCTCAAATACAAGCGGAATCCCTGTGCTTCTTGCTCTTATGGCCGGAGATGCTGGTTTCGACACAGAACACTCTAAAAACGACGAACTCGTTGCCGAAGCTACAGAAGTCTTGCGCCGTGTCTTCGGCGTTAAGGTCCCTCAACCTGTCCACTCTATTGTCACACGCTGGGGCTCAGATAGGTTTGCTCGAGGTTCCTACTCATCTGCCAGCCCTACCATGCGTGTTGACGATTATCAGACCATGGCTCGGCCAGTTGGTAACCTATTCTTTGCTGGAGAACACACCACCAACACCCATCCGGCAACCGTGCATGGTGCGTATCTTTCGGGATTGCGTGCAGCATCAGAGGTCCTTGACGCCATGCTTGGAGCTATCCAAGTACCAGTCCCACTTGTTCTACCAAAGGAGTCACTATTTTCACTTTCAAATAGCCTGAAACGTAAAGAGCCACAAGAAGGATTATCTCCCAAAGCTTCCAAGCAAGCCCGAATTGACGCCTATGAGCTTGCTTTGTGGCAGCAGGTCGTCTCACAGATCGGGGAGCGCCCATGGTGTCCACCAAAAGTCGCAGGCAATGCCTACCTTCTATATAGCAAGGCAAACTATGAGGCCGCACGTATAAAATGCCAAGAAGGCCGGCGTGCTGGTAAAGGAAAGCCAGCTCCGAATGAAGTCCGTGTGATGACTAGTAAAATGTGGAAGGAAGCAACTCCCGAAGATAGGAGGCCTTTTGAGGAACAGGCCGCTGAGCAGAAGAGAAACCATTCCGAGGCGGTCAAAAGATGGCGAGAGCAAGCGGCGCAGTGGGATCGCCAGTATCTAGAAGCAAGAGCAGAATATGAGAAGAGTAACAAGCTAATCATTGACGAGGAAGACACAGAGAGCGGGCGAGAAAGACGACGTGCTAAGGTGAATAGCTATGCGGAGAGCGAGGGTAGTGATATTGAGATGGCACAATGAGGCTTGTTCTTCAGTTCTCAACGATCTTTACGCTCTCACTACATTACACCAACTTACTCCGCTACTGGCGCAGCATTTGTAGCTTACTGTTAAGTAGCCGAAGCTACGCGACAGTATCTGGGAGGAAACAGTTATACTACGGAGCTGCGTTCTAACATTTACATGGGCGTATTGGCTGCTTTGCCCGGGTTCTGGGGGTGGCTATTCATCTGTGCACAGAGGCGTACAGGTTTGCTTTGGCTCATTTGCATCTGCACCGGCATGGCGAAGAGTGCCCGATGCAACACTATTACATGGTCGAAGAAAGAAGGGGGCCTGTGGGAGTTGATTCCCTTACTCTACGTACTATTACCTATATCTTCATCGTATATTTTTCACGGTTCCTATTAGCTGGAGATATGGTGCCCAGAAAGCATATCTCATTGCTTTCCCCGGCCCACGTCCAGCTACGTCGAGTTAAACTGACGTCCCAGAGGCAACAGACCAGGGACCCGGTGGATGACGGGACAGTAGATAGAGGGGCCGTGGTGTCCGTTACTTTACCTACCAATACATTAGCATACATAATATAACATTTAACGCATATATATCGAGTTCGCCAGGTTGTTGTTGGGTTAAATGTGTTTTTAGAGCTCGGGTTTTCACCGTGATTTCTGCCAACTCGTAGAATCCCGTATAGTTCGGGGTGGCCACTTAATACAGAGGGCCGCCGGAGAAGGACTAGCATAGCACAGTATCCTGCGCATTGATTATTTTCGACTAAAGCGATGATCTCCCCTTTTCCCTAAGATAGCGACATAGGAGTACGAGCATATTGCTATGGTGTAAGGGTCTTGGGTGCTGTAACATGTGCGACATCTAGGAACTCTAACGCGTTATGTAACTAGACCTAGGCATGAGAAGAACTAGTGAGAAGAAAGAGATTCATAAAAAGAGCTTTTAAGAAGAGGGAGAGGATTCCATAGCTAGTGTAGAGTAGGGTGGTGTAATTTGGAGGGATGGCCACATAGAGTAGAGTCCTTCACTTCTAATGAAGACACGACTCTCGCTCCAATAGCCGCAGTGCTCCCGAGAGGCTGCGAATGTAGGCAACGATGGCCCCTATCCTCTATCCTATCTCCACAGAACGTTCATCTTGTTTGCTTGGTTTCACTATCAGACTGCCTGGAGGCGCGAGGAGTAGAGATTTAGTTTGGATTGCTAGTGAGGTATATTCGTAGCCCCTGTGCTACCACAACACGAGCGGCGATCGGCTATTCATAATATGAATTTAGATTATGAATATAAGATTTTGACTAACCCGGACTTTTCTATCTCTCATGTATTCTCTATATAGCATCTAATTAGTTCTCGGCGTATGTGAGAGGTTAGGGATTATGAACCATGCAAACCAAACCATGGATTTTGTGCTGTACAACTGTTTCCGGCGGGAGCTGGGGGTCTTCCGGTGATTGCTCAGTGGTGGGAAACACAAATGCAGCAAATAAAGTTGTGAAACTTATTTATTGAGGCTTTGGTACACAGAGGGTTTGCATAGGGTAACTTTGATACAAAGGGAAGATGCGCTATATTGACGGATCACCATGCGGCCCCCTTTCCCCCACCGGTTTTCCCACTCGTCTATAGATAAAACCACTTTACATGTCTTCCGAGGCAGTAGCACCAGTGATAATTTCGACCAGTTCGCCTGTAATGACGGCTTGACGGGTTCGGTTGAACAGAATCTGGTACTTGTTGATCATCTCACCGGCGTTCTTGGAGGCGTTCTACAACAGGGGTTAGCAAAGACCAGCGAATCACAAGCCTAGCAAACTTCGGTAAAACTTGTTACTTACATCCATAGCGTTCCGGCGGGCCGAAATCTCGCAGGCGTGGCCCTCGGCTAGAGCCCAGTACAGAGAGTTGGCAAGGGCATATTCCCGCAAGTTAGAGAGAAGCTCCTCGTCAACCTCGAAAGCTGAGAAGTTGGGAGAATTTGCAAAGGCCTCGGCAGAGAAGGCCTCGATGACGGTGGGCTCGTAGGCAGTCGCGTTAATGAACTTGTTGTACACGATCTTGATGTCGGAGTAATCGGTGGGGAGCTGAACGACCTGGTCGGCGATGGCCTGAGCATCGGCGAAGGTTGGCACGTCCTTGCCAACGCCAGCAAAGGTCAAGGCGATGTTCTTGGCATTGGTTCGGCTCAGCTGAGCACGGGACTTCTCGCCGATGAGGACCAGGTCGGCGGGCTGTTGGTCGGGTCCGAGATGGCGGCGCATGAAGCGCGACAGACCGGAGTGAATACCGCCGCAGAGACCCTTGTCCGAGCTGCACACGATGTACAGAGTCTTCTTGCCCTCGGCCTCGAGAGGTTTCGTCTCAGCCGACTCGAACACCTCCTGCGAGGTCTCACCGTACTTGCGGGATTCGTTCATGGCTCGTTGAGCGCGGGTGAGCTTGGTGGAGGCAACAATCTTCATCGTGTTGGTGATCTTCTCGATGTTGCGAATCGACTTCAGACGGCCTTCGATCTCTCGCAGGGTGGCATATGTAGCGGCATTTTGGGCGGTGCTGTGGAGGCAGAGCAGTCAGAATCCGATGCACTTCATCGCAGGCACACAGAGAGGCTGGGCGTGGGTAGGGACAATCGAGACATGGTTGGTTGTGGTCCGCGAATTGCCTCATACTACTAGACATAGATGGGTAGATAGGTAGACTCCGTAGCAAAAATGAGCAGTGCTGCGAATAGGCGCTGACACGTACCGAGCAGGAATAGCCGCAGCTCCAGCCCTCAGAGCCGGTCGGGCTACTCTTGAAAGCATACTGAAAATGAACGGACTGCAAGAAGGGGTAGGAATGAGCCTCAAACACCACTGGCTCGTTGATTGCAATGCGCGGCGCAATCAATTGGTCGGTCGTCTGATCTTTAAGATCGTTGCTTTTAGTTGCGTGAGGTCCAGTCCGGTAGTATTATTCTTCTCTGCCTCTGTCTCCTCTGCAAAGCTGCTTGCTGCTGCTTGCTATGCCACTTCGGGTCTAACCAATCTTTCCTTTCCGGACAACGGCAAATTGTCGGATTGAAGTGGGGACAAACCTGCCGTCACCAGGTGCCACATTGCTAATAAGACCACACTGCAGAAATACGTACCTACCTAAGCTAGTTACTAATAAAACCTCTCACTTCAGGTTTACGGTTGCCAAGCTGACTTGGTAGTTGCTGTGCAGCTGACGGGCAGGACAAAACGAACGAAGTAAACGGGCCCCATCAGTACAGTACGGCACAGTACGGAGCACCTACATCCCTACCTCCTATGCGTACCTAACCCTTCTGCTAACTTACCCGACAAAACGGCTACGGCCCCCAAAGTCATATGATCTTGGTGTTGCAGAGCTACGTGATACATCACGATTACTGCATCTCGTGAGCACTAAATTCAGTACCCGTCCCTACAATAGCATTCAGCCAGCCTCACACCCTTGCCCGAACCATTCATTCGAGCCCCTGTCTGCCTTACGTTATCTATCTGCATATCTGAGTATACGTACGCATAGGTAGGAAAAGCAGTAGGTACATATGTGTGCCTTTAGCTGGCAACCTAAGAACCAGGGTCTATAGGCTCACTTATTAAGGAGACTAGAGATCTAGTGGTTCAGGTGGTTATATTCACTAGCTAAGTTCCCCTAGGAAGGGCAACCGGGGTTCTATATACTTATAAGTAGTATTAACTAGTAAATGTATATAGTAGGTAGGTTTAGGCACCCGTGGACCTTTTTAGAACTAATGTAGTTTTTATAAAAAAAACTATAACTATTTTTTTTTTTAAACTTAAGTAAAAGTATTGCTATTATTTTAAGTATATTAATATATTTTTATGTTTAATGTTTTATTTTTTTATTTTAGCTAATTTTTTATAGCTTTAAAATGTTTTTTGTTTTATTTTTATAGCTTTAAAATATTTTTTATTTTTTTGTTTATAAGCTTTTTTTTAGCTGTTAATAATTTTAGTTTAGTATTATTTTATTAGTATATTAAAAACTTTTTATAAAATAATTATTTTTGTTATAAGTAAAAAAAAAATTGTTTTTATTATATTTATTTATTAAAAATATATTGTTAAAACTTTATAATTTATATATATTGTTAATATAGCAACTAATAATTATTTAAAGTTTATTATAATAAAGTTTAGTTTTATAAGCTTATTGTTTTATTTTTAAAACTTAATTATTAAAAGTATAAGTTTATATAAGTTTTTTTTATTTTTATAAATAAACTTAAATTTAATTTTTTAATATTTTTAAGCTTTTAAAATAATTTTAAACTAAAAATATTTTATAGTTTTTTATTAAATTATATTAAAATTTAGTTTTTTTTTTTTATTAAATTTTTTATATAGTTTATAATTTTTATTAATTATTATTTTTAAAAAAACTAAATTTTAAAAAAAAAAAAAAAATTATTATAATTATTAAATTAAAAAATTTTATTATAAATTTATATAATATATTTTAATAAGCTTTGGTTTATTTATAGTATATATTAGCTATATTTTGCTATTGCTAGCGCTAACTTAACCTTTAACTTTATGCTAACCTTTTAAACCTACTGCTAACCTTTTAACCTTTATATTAACTTTTTAAACTTTATGCTAACTTTTTATTTAAACTTTTTTATAATATAGTTTATTAATTATTAGCTATATTGCTAACTATTATAATTTAAAAATAGCCTAGCTATAAAAGCTTTTTTTTATTTTAGCTAGCTTAGCTTTTTGTTTATATATAAAGTTTTATTAAATTTATAACAATAGATTAATTGCTATTATAGCAATTTTAAACGCTTTTTATTATTTTAATTTATTATTATATAATTTAAAAAAACAATTTGTTTTTTTTATAAGCAATTATAATATTTTAATTATTTTTAACTTTTTAATTTTTATATATAGCTTATTAATTATATTTGTTTTATATAAATTAAACAAAATAATATTATAAATTATTAAAAAATAAATTTTTTAATAATTTAATAATTTAAA
>MU392716.1:0-92542 GCA_022578505.1 Nemania abortiva
TAAAAAATTAACTATATAAATATTTAATAAATAAAAGTTTTAAATTTATATATAAAATATAAAATAAATATTAAATAATTAATTATTAAATAATAATACTAAATTTTTATTAAATAAAACTTTTTAATTTAATAAAAAAAAGTATTATAAAAAAAAAAAATATTTATAGTTTAATTAATTTTAATAATTAAAGCTTAATTAATTATTTAATATATTTAAAAAAAATTACTAGTTTTACTTTTTTTTATTATTTGCTTATTTAAAAATATTACTATTTTCTTTTTTTTTTTTACTAATAAAAAAAAACTACTTAAGGTTTTTTTTTACTTTTACTAAAATAAATACTCCCCTATTTTTGCCCACCTATTTCCCAATTGGGTTAGGTGCCAAGCTCACGAATGATCGGGTGATCTATAGTCTTGTCTTGTAGTTGTAGAGTACAGTGGTCCACTTATAGTGGGTGACAATGTGGGCCAGGCCAAGGCCTATGCAGTATAGCCTAAACTTTCTAGTTCTGTGACGTCAAAGTAATGCCAGAGAAATCTTGGGATGCAAGGGCTTCGTAATTCTTGCCATTATTTACAGGCCCGGAATTCTATGTCCTTCCGGTGGTCCAGTACTCTGTGTGTACTATCTGCCGTATTATTGATGTAGGTATTCTCCGCCAAATGGCTGACATTGTTATCTTCCGTATCACTAGAACCATTCCCCCCTGTTTGGTGGTGGCGAGGGACTTAATTAGATTCTTGAGTTATCGTACCTCATGTATCGCAACCTCCTTTCCCCTCGACTGCATCCATTGCGCTTTGTGTAGCTGAAACAGTTCTTCGATAGTTCCGGATACTTAACTGGAGTTGTCTACAACGCTAAAAAGAATTGGAAATTCTTCCTACTGCTGATTTACTGCCGAACTTCGGATCGTGGTTTCGTATCGACGTGGAACTTGTATAAGAGTCGCGAAGCAGATCAAGGCAACTTGGGCGAAAGAGATAATTAATCAAACGGAAAGGTTTATCGCTAGTCCCACCCGTAATTGATATATGGGTGAATTGTAATTGCGCTGCGCTTCAACCAACGCCAAGTCGGGATATCGGCTAAGCAGCCCTTCGAATGCTGGTTTCGCCGAGGCGACTTTTTCCCCGAGGATCACGACAACGACCATAACAGCGAGAAGGAAGCCATAGAAGGAAATTGAAATACCGCATCGCAAGTGGCTATTCTCGCGTCGAGACAAGCAGATCAAGGGCATGACGAACAAGAGCCGACATGGTATTGAAGATTTTCGCCGTCTTCGGATTCACGAGTAAATTCATTGGAGCAGAGTACCTCGTAAACCTGTCCGAAAAATCAACGGAGTACCAAGGACCGACGGACGTCAGGCCGAGTATGGCCAGACCGAGCCAGAAGGGGAATGTGAACATAAGAAGATATTTGCCCCAATCTGGTAATGAGTATGAGCTCGTAACATCTAGGCTCAACATCAGCATTGTGGACGCAGTTTATGGAATTGAGCATTGGCTAGTAGATAACCCTCCGAGGCATCGCAGCTATGGGAATGATGGTCAGTTTTATCAGGATGCTTTGGCAATGCGTTGGGGTAGTAGTGAAGTGGTGTCCTAGGCGCAATACGACAGAGGGATGGGGCTAATGGATCATTAATAGGTAAGTAGCAGTGGTCACCCCGCAGCCCAATCTAGAGGAGGATATTCTCGGTGGGTGGTTTCAACACTCGGCACGTGGGCTGTGCTAGTCCGCGCAATCGAACATCGTGATAGTCCGCCTGACTTAGTGTCGGCAGGTCATCGATTGATACGTGGGGAGGCAATGCTTCTTTCATATAGTTGATATATTTTCTGCGACTCGAGGTGTTGTGCGCAAGATGTCAAAATTTCGATATCCAGGCATTTGCGATGAACGCGTTCCCCTATCGCGGCCATCGCCTGTCAAATATTGGCTAGTCCGCCAGGGAAGGTTGCTTCTTTTGCAGCCTACTTCTACACTATGCCGGTTTGGATGCCTCTAGAACGTCTAATTTATGGTTCTCTTTCCTGTCACCGGAATGGGTGCATTTCAGCATAGTATGAGAAGAGAATAGTAACTCCACAGGCTTGGAGGATGATGAGGGGCTGAATATATCATTCCTCCGCGTTGAGTTTGACTGCGGAGGTATAGAGTTAAAACTCCATGCTGCCGCCGATGAAAGTAGGTGAAGCCTTTTCATATCATGCTCTCTCTCTAACGTGGCACTGTGACTCAGGCACTCCCGCCTGGGAACGGCGCGACATCACCGGCCATGTCCTAGGACCACATTGCTTCACCGAGAGACACATTAGTCTTGCGATAGCTTGGCTCGAGGATTGTGACCTGAACCACCCTGCGTGCCACTCCACCCTTTTCGATACCCAAATCATTAACGTGGAAAATGCCGATCTTCCCAGTCGGTGCATCGAAGTCAGAGACCTCGGCGCTATGAACAATGAATGCGTAAACTCTTCAAGCCGAATGTCAATAGCCGAGTTGTGGGACTCGCGACTATCCGAGACCTCTGGACAAACCGGAAAATGTATAATCCTAAGCCATCGTTGGAACGAAGCTGCCGAGGCCTGCAAAACTACGAGATCAAACTACTCACGTCGGTTTGGAGATATAAGACATGAGTTCCCAGACATGGAACTCTCTCCACTGTTCGTGGACGTCTGTAGGATGGCCTACAAGTTTCATATCCGATATGTATGGATAGATACCATCTGCATCATCCAAGACGATCCTAACGACTGGAAGAGAGAGTCTACTAAGATGGCTGACTATATGTGCTACGATAACTGCTCCCCATGGTGGCTTAATCAACAGTTTGGAAGCCGAGGGTTTACCGAGGATATCCCGTCTCCCTTATCGCAGCAACGGCAGCCTGCAGGAGGGATATTTCTACGTCTAGTATTGCCACACTGAGTTACGAGAGGCGTATGAGTTCGGCGTCACACACAGCGAGCTATTGGATCGCGGATGGGTTCACCAGGAGTGGACTCTGAGTCGGCGCATCCTCACGTTCTACAAGTTGGGCATCTTCCTAGAGTGCCAGTCGTCAGACCCCCAATCAGTCTCCGGTGATATAGTGAGTATGTTCAAATCTCGACCGGGCTTCGGCGTAGTGGATCGGACAGGGCGCGACATAGGTTCAAAGTCGAGGAGAAAGCTGTGGTTGCCAAGCGAGCCTGTTGGCATCGAATACATACTTCAGGACTGGGAAAAGACGGTCCAAAGATTTTCGGTTCTCCGCCGAACCAAACTCGCCTAGGACAGGCTTGTCGCCATTGCGGGCGTCGCGAGAGAAGTCTCCCACGCTATCGACTCCTGGAGAGGCAGGACACCAAAACCCCGCGACAACGTCTGGACGATTGGCCGCGCCCGTAAGTATGTGTGTGGAATCTTCACGTAGGACATTTGGGGTAGTCTGCTATGGGAGTGCACCCAGCTGGCAGAGACGACAAGAGTCGATGGCATTCCAACATGGTCATGGGCCCCAATCGGCGGCCCAGAAATAACTTATCCCTATAGAAGGTATCGCGATGCCGAAACGTGCGACATATTCGAGGCTGTGACGATTCCCGTCGAAGGATCCAGGTGGCGGCCAGATTTCTCACGCCCGCTGGTAAATACTATCCCAAACAACGAATTTGGTAACGACAACCGCTTCGTGGTGCTGGAAATCCTGGTTGTTGTTCAGCCGGTGCGAGTTAACGAAGTATTTACAAGCCTTGACGACGCCTGGACGGCACGAATAGCGACAGATTGCATAGGAGAACCCAGGGAGACATGGAGGCGAGTAAGCATACCATCAAATCCCAGTTTGATCGCGGGCTGGGCGGCGTTGGAGGCCCCGAGCTACCAGAGCATAGCGGCATGCCAATCGAGTCTCGGAGACATTTATGCGCTCTACATAGGAAATATCAGTCGGCACTAGAACGGATGGTACAGTTATGCTTTCGAAGCTCTATACTTGCACCCGGTAGTGAGGCAGGGATTCTTAGATTGCTTTGAGAGAATCGGTGTCGGACGTCTTTTCGGACCAGATGTAGAGAGGTACTTTAATACTACAAAGAAGAGGCCGATATATCTCGTCTGAATGCAACATGAAACAATCTCGCCAGATATCGACGGTCAATCAAGTCAGGGGGTCTTTGATTTGCGGGTAGATGGAATAGCTAGGATATATTGAAACATAGCAGAGTCGAGTTAGATTTTACGCGTAAATCAGCCCTATACTACCAGGTAATTATCCAGCAATGATTTCTTTTTCTCGAGACAACGGTGATGATAGGTTAGTAACTGATTAATAGAAACAGGATCAGAACAAAACACCAGATCATAATTACGAGAAAGGCTTGGAATAAGCGATGATCTGCTTCTCTAGCGGACTCTCTCGGGGATTAAGAATAGAAAGTAAATGAGAGTAACCTAGCGGACGAAAAGGTTGACCTAAGAACTTGTAATTCTACCTCGGTTTCTTGGGTAGAGGCAGCAGTTCCGTATTGCGCGACTCTCGTTGTAATTTATGCTCTCATGGGAACGGGGAAGATAGGAGATGTTAGGGGTAGACGCTCTGCTGTAGACGCATCTACTATAAAATTTAAATCCCCGCTCTCTTCACTCGAAGGAAAGCCATTCCCGAATGAACTACAAATTGCTCTTTATACGCCCGAGTTTAAATATGAGAATATGTAAACAGCGCTGTCGATCATGACACTCTCAAAACCGTTACCCGCATATCTACCTTAGAGGGATTATTTATTCATCTAGGTATCAGTAGGGAGGTACTATTAGTTCTCTAGTCACTTAGAAACGTTATTCCCGTCGTTTGAACCAACTCTCAAGGGGCCATCAAAGGAACTCTTAGTGTGGTTTCGTTGGCCCCGCGACAGCTAGACGAATGCATATGAATCCTACACGCTATGGGGATGTTCAATGACTCATAAGACCCTGGACAATATTTTGCGCTAGTCTCACATAGAAATCCCCCGATAGGCTAGGGGAATCAAGGGCGCCGCATCCTCCATGCATAACTATATACTTGTTGGGTATTTTATCGCTCGTGTGCAGGGTACGACGCGACCGCCTGCTTACTAACACTTCCTACTAATATCGCGTCGGAATACAAATCCAATGGATTAGAGGCGACGCGGCACGATTCAAGGAATCTAACGCATGTGCTGCCTAGAGACCTAAATTGTCACCGCCGTTTGGCGACGTCGGTGTGAAGTACATATATAACTTGCTTGGTTGATTACCTACTTAGGTATGTAGACTCGCTTGCGACTAATATGCTCATCTTGTTCGCAACTCTGTTCTTCTCCAAACATTATCTTCCGTTCACTGCAAAAGTGCTCTACGCACCTCCCTAAGCACCTCCCTAAGCACCTCCCTGAATTAGTGTTCGCATTTCACATCATGTCGGCGCCGCAACCTTCATACACGAAAGTCCACCACTCGGCCAGCTATCCGGGTATCAACCCGAGTCAGCCAAGCCTCTCAACTGCTGGTAAGGTCGTGGTTATAACTGGTGCGTCGGGTGGTATTGGACGTGGGACTTCCTCGTCCTTTGCCAAGTCAGGACCCCGTGCACTCATCTTGTTGGGCCGTCGCCCTGACGCCCTCAAAGAAACCGCGAGACTCGCCCAAGCGGCTAACACGGAGCTGGTAATCCAGACTTACGAGGTCGAACTGTGCGATACCCCAGGCATGCGCAGCGTGTTCGACAAGGTGGCCACTGAGTTTGGTGGCATTGACATTCTCGTCCATAGCGCTGGGAAGCTGGCTCCAGTTGTCCCTTTACTCAAGGCAGACCCAGCCATCTTCCTCGACGGCTATGAGACGACTGTTGTCGGCACCCTGAATGCTGCCCAGGCTGTAGTCTTGGCCAACAAGGATTCGCGGGAGATCACCATCGTCCATCTCACTACGGCCGGAATCCTGTTCCCTCCCTTCCCTGGCATGGGCGCCTATGTCAGTAGCAAGATGGCTGCCGTTAAGCTACTGCAGGCCTTTGCAGGAGAGAATTCCAACGTGCGTCTTCACCACGTGCATCCCGGGTTCCTTGATACTGCCATGTCCACCGAGCTTTCGAAGTCGATTAGACTACCATTTAATTACGACGATAGTAAGTATAAGCTAACTCTTCTATGTTAGCACTCTTTGGAGAGACATAGCGCTGATGCGTCATTCTTTTTATCTCATAGTGTCCCTACCCGCCGATTTTCTCGTGTGGATTGCTTCACCCGAGGCAAAGTTCCTTCATAATAAGCTCGTGTTCACCGCTTGGGATGTGGAGGAACTTAAGAGCCGAGAGAAGGAAATTGTCGGCGGGCCGCAGGGAGGTGGCGAGCTCTGGTTAGGTTTCCAAGGGTTCCCGCGATACATTGGGGATCAACTCTTGCCTGGTGCGTAAGAATCTGAGTGACTGGAGGACTGACAGCTATGTCGGCCGCAACGTCCTTTTAAATCCTTAGATGTTCGCATACTGGCAGCATCCTTTCATGATTCTATCAGAGAAACGAGCAACTCTCCCCGTAGTATAGAGCAATGATCAACTCATATATATATATATTATCTTGCCATTGTAAGTTAGTTCGTGATCTTACTATGCCACTGGCAAACCTCTTATTAAACGTCTTAGGCTTGGCCTCGGCTTCTGAGCCTTGATTAGTAAGATAAGTAAAATGTATAGCTACACCCATCTACCTACTCAGGAAATCAATGTTGGAAAATAGGTGATGGGTAATAGTTAGTTGCATTGCATTGGCATTACTGATTTTTGGTGTAAGGAATAGTTCTAAGTATGGTATTGTGACAAGCAACCTATTCGCTGCTTAGACTAGAACTACCTACTTATGGCTAAATGGGTACTTACCTACGTAGGTATTATCCCTTCAAGCACCTTGAGGCCCCGTGACATAAGAATGGAATAACTGGGCGTACTGCATATGTAAGGTATGCCAATAAAACTATTATCCGCTTCATACGATGATATGATTGGTTTATTTTGCATTCTTTAGTTACCACTGAGCCAAAGGGGCACCTAAAGCTAAAGGGATAAGGCAGTTTGTAATGGTCTAACTTTAACTATTATATTTTCTAAGTGAATTTCACTAAGACAGTTATAGCGTTTATAATTCCTAATAGTCACAATCCACCAGAGCAGTGATGGTGATACATCCACATTGCAGCCGCCTTAACTTCATATAATGTACCTTTCAGCCGTATTGAGTAAAAATAACTATTTGTCGGATTCATTTATTCACCAGTCACCAGCTTGAAAGATGAGGAGAACGCACGGCCTTGATATTTATAATAATAAATGAAATTTATAGCCCCAGCCTCACGCTCTCCCAACTGACCTATCCCCGCATGTTAAAGATCGTAGACCATGATTGCGTCGGAATGGAGACAAGTATTGTGTGTGTTAGCACGAGGAGATGGAGGAACAGCAGCAACCTCGAGGTTTAAAGGGCCGCGAATCCAACACCTAACTTCAGGCATACGTAGTCAGACTCACGGGTTCTACGCATGAATAAGAATCTATCGGATTATCTTATAACTTAACTAGTCGATTTAACTAGTTTATTAAATTACTGACTTGATTTGAGAAACTAGCTTAGCTGATTCAACTCATGTATTTATATGAATCTTCGCGCGTGCTATTAATTTATTCGGGGAGTCTTAAATCTTCGTCTGGGTTAGCATTCTAGGCTAGGCAAGAGAACCCAAGAAATCTGTTAGGATGGGTCCTGGTGCCGCTAGCCTTGTGATAGAAGCGGACGGGTCCTGGCGTTTTCAATGGCCCAAAGTGACGTTGAGATTAGTTATCAACTAGAAGGATTGCTGTGACGTCAAATTAACACGGGAGAGGCTAGATGGAACAAGGTGGCCACCCCCGGCATGCACGATCCAAACGAACCGGCGGAAGGCGTATTCTCTCGCTCAGGTCCTATTTCGCACTTAATAAACATGACATGCCATGTAAAAGAAACACAGTGAAGTCTCTCAAGTATTGCCCATGCCTTTCGGCAACGATATTCGAGAGATTATGTACTCAGACCTTATCATCATCATGGCAGGATTAACTACAGTTTTTACTCCTTCTCCTTGGTGCTCTAATCGATTCGCCGTCTTCATTGATGACCAGGCGCCTGGGACCAGCACCCTCCCGCCAAGCAGTGGATGGATACATCCGTCCTTTACCAAATGCATACCAACACAATACACGGCCCCTTATCCCACTTTCAGTCCAGGTGTGTGCCCAAGTCACATGCAAATCGTCAAGCACACTTCTAGCATTCGCGACGGCAAGACGACCTGGACGGCAGCATGCTGCCAAAGGTGCGTGGGCACTATCGTAGCTACTATGATCCTATCATTGATGATGCTAGCGGGTTTTCTCCCATGTCTATTGACGACGAGTACTTCTGCACATCAGCCATCACGACACCCATGGCCTTCCTCCTCGATCCAAACATATCTACCGCCGACATATACACGACACTGCCACCAGAGCTCTGGATTGAGCACGACCAAGTGACGGTGCAATGGGAGCCAAGCGACTTGGAGCTCTTCCCCGTTGGCGTGGCCTCCCAATATGAAATCATGATGGGCATTACAGAGCCACCCTCAACGGAAGATGCCGTAACCAGGACGACGCAATTTGTAGCGTCGCCTGCGACGGCGCCCCCATTAACAATGGCGCCGACGACACCCGTTATATGGTTTACGCCATCCAGTTCCATGCCGCCACCCAGAACTACACCCGAGCCCAACTCTTCGAGTTCAGGAAGTGAATCGCGAGGGAATCATGCGAATGAAGACACTCGGCGATATCTAAGTGACTCCATTTTTGTTGTCGTCATCCTAGTCGGCATTATCACCGCGTTAATGCTATAAAAGCCTAGGTCGCGGTGCTGCACCCTAGCCTCGGCTTCATGGTACTCGACTCGGCATATGGTCTTATGAGCAGACGTCTCCAGCTTCGATATAATGATTCACCGAGTCGGTACAAACACAACCTATATGTAGCCCAGTTAATTGAAGACGTTCAATTTCATCTCGTCACTGAATGAACGGTCGATGCTTTCCCCCGCATCTAATGTTTTCTTTCTCCATATATAATGCTACGTAGAAACCAGCGTATAAACGTGGGGTGCATGCTTAGCAGACACCACGGTTCGATCCCCGCAGCACCAACATTCAACATCGGGCGGATCATCGTGCAATTGCATCTATGATTGGCTGCGCGTCTGTGGCCCTCCGAGGGTTTGGGAGGCTTATCGGCCCTATGCCAAGACGTCTTCCAGAATGTTTTTTTTATGGCACTTCGTATACATAGTACATCGCGTCCAAGCACAATGCTACCACGGCCTATGTGATGGAAATGAGTGACTATCTAGTACTAGTATGTGGCATTCAGCATAGAGAAATGGTTGGGGCGATGCTTGCATTATGCGAAGATAAGATAAGATTGATGTGATATAAAGAAAGAAGAAGGACGCGGAACACGAAAGCGGTAAGTTCCTCTCGAATCTCAGGAACGAGAAGCGGCATTCCCCGTTTGGCGATCAATTAATATTCCCCCTAGTGCCATCTTACAGCTGCCGGCAAGTCGATGGGAGAACCGTTACTTCTATGCTACTCTGCCTCCTCTCCACCTTACCCCAACCTTGCCGTCACCGGCATCATTGCATCATGCTCGTCACCCGTGCCTGTTACGGGTGTCCTTGCCCGGTTGTTCATTCGAGCGTGTAACTCATTGAGCAGAATCCGCGCGAATACGAGGCAGTCGCATGCCGTGCCGTGGTATGATTCCGTTTAAATAGCTCTTGGAGATCTTCTCTTCAATGCCTCGGTGTCAATCCATCCATCGAGGTTCGCGCGCTTTTGAAGAAGAGAGTCTCAAAGACCTTCCTTCAAAATGCTCTCTTCTACACTCTACTTAGTCGCGTCCTTAGCGGCGTCGGGATTTGCGCAGGACATCATCACCGAGGACAGTGCTTTCTATGGCCAATCGCCTCCAGTCTACCCAACGCGTGTGTGACCCCATTCGAATAATGAGTATAGCCCGAGTTTCCACTAAGAAGAGGAATAGCACAGGGCACAGGTACGGGCGACTGGTCAGCCGCCTACGCGCAAGCCAAAGAGCTCGTGTCCCAGCTCAGCCGCGAAGAAAAGGTGCGTCGACGGATACGGCGAGTAAAATTGCCGACTGTGCTAATGCGGGCTCGACCCAGGTGAACCTCACGGGCGGCGTGGATGCTGATAGCTCTTGCTCGGGCATCATTCCTCCGATCCCACGCGTCAACTTCACGGGTCTGTGTCTTAGCGATGCTGGTAATGGGCCCAGGACCACAAACTTCGTCTCGGCCTGGCCGGCGGGAATACATGTTGGCGCGAGGTGAGTTCGTCAGCCGATTCGGTGATGGCCGTTACTGACACGACGTAGCTGGAATAGAGAACTAGCTCATAAGAGAGCAGTCGGAAGTGAGTGATATTGGACTCGTTATATCCACTGCTATGAAAGAGGCTCGCTAACAGTCGCAGTGGGAGGCGAGTTTCGCGCGAAAGGGGTTAATATCGCGCTTGGTCCTGTCGTAGGGCCTCTGGGACGAATCGCGAACAGCGGGCGCAATTGGGAAGGTAGCGCCGTACCAGACATCCTAAACGAGCTAGCATTGATGATGAACAGGCTTCTCCAACGACCCGTACCTATGTGGCGCACTGGCGTATCAGACTGTTGAAGGGATCCAGTCTACGGGTGTCATCACGAGCACTAAGGCGAGCAACCCTCATCTACACCTCACCGACTTAAGGGGCTAATGCGAGCATAGCACTTCATTGCGAACGAGCAAGAAACAAACAGAAACCCCGAGGGCGACGTTTTCGCCGTATCGTCCAATGTCGATGACAAAACGATGCACGAGCTATACCTCTGGTTCGTGACATGGGATTCCTAATACGTCTTGGTCTCCATTACTAATACGAGTTTGCTCAGGCCGTTCCAGGATGCCGTGAAAGCGGGAACGGGAAACATCATGTGCTCGTACAATCGCGTGAACAACTCGTACGGTTGCTCCAACAGCAAGACGCAAAACGGTCTGCTGAAGACAGAGCTCGGGTTCCAGGTAAGTCACGTGGGTTCGAGTGATATACCTATTTCGCTGACGGTTGGTCAAAAGGGCTTCGTCGTCACGGACTGGGGTGCGCATCATGCAGGTGTCGCAACGGCGCTGGCGGGCCTGGACATGGTAATGCCTAGCGGGTCGTCGTTCTGGGCAGGCAACTTGACCACGGCTGTCAACAATGGCTCCGTCCCTGAGTCGCGGCTTGACGATATGGCAACGAGGTGAGACATAGACATGCTGTACCAGTCTAGCCGCCCTAACTAACCTCAATAGAATCATCGCCACGTGGTACAAAATGAAGCAGGAAGAGGGCTTCCCGTCTCCCGGCGTCGGAATGCCAGCCGATCTCACGGCGCCACATCGAAAAGTCATCGCCAAGTCGCCGAGCAACAAGGACGTGCTCCTGCAGGGTGCGATTGAAGGGCACGTCCTCCTCAAGAACGACAACGGCGCCCTACCGCTCAAGTCCCCGAAACTCATTTCCCTCTTCGGATACTCCGCAAAAGCCTACGACGCTTACACGCCCGACTCGGAAGGCTGGAACCTCGGTTACCAGCCGGCCGTGTCCCCGTATGAGCAGATCGCGCCGAACGGGACCATGATCACGGGCGGTGACTCGGGCGCGAACCAGCCGGCGTACCTAAGCTCGCCGTTCGAGGCGCTGAGCCAGCGCGCGTACGAGGACGGCTCGAGCTTATGGTGGGACTTCCACAGCGGGAATCCCGGTGTCGACCAGTCGTCCGATGCGTGCGTCGTTGTCGGCAATGCGTTCGCGTCTGAGGGATGGGACCGCCCGGGCCTGCACGACGACTTCACGGACGCGCTGATCAATAACGTCGCGTCCAAGTGCAACAACACGATCGTCGTGTTCCACAACGCCGGCGTCCGCCTCGTCGACCAGTTCATCGACAACCCCAACGTCACGGCGCTCATCTTCGCGCACCTGCCCGGCCAGGACTCCGGGCGCGCGCTGGCCTCGCTGCTCTACGGCGACGTGAACCCGTCAGGCAAGCTGCCGTATTCGGTGCCGCGCAATGAGTCGGACTTCGGGCCCCTGCAGAACGAGACGCAGCCCGACGGCATCTACGCGAAATTCCCGCAGTCGGACTTTAGCGAGGGCGTGTACATCGACTACCGCGCCTTCGACGCCAAGAACATCACGCCGCGCTTCGAGTTCGGCTTCGGGCTGAGCTACACCACGTTCGGCTACTCGGATCTCAGCGTCGCGCTCGCCGACGGCGCCGACTTCGCGTCGTACCCGTCCAAGCCGATCGTCGAGGGCGGCCACGAGGACCTCTGGGATACTCTCGTGCACGTCTCCGCGACGGTGAAGAACACGGGCGACGTCGCCGGTGCTGAGGTCGCGCAGCTGTATGTTGGCATCCCGAATGGGCCGGTGCAGCAGCTGCGCGGGTTCACGAAGCCGGTGCTCAAGGCCGGGGAGTCGACGATTGTGGAATTTGACTTGACGAGACGCGACCTGAGTACTTGGGATGTCGTTGCGCAGAAGTGGCTGCTGCAGAAAGGGGAGTATCAGATTTACGTCGGGGCTAGCAGTCGGAAGCTGCCCTTAGCGGCGAGCCTGCAGATTTAAGGCCACTAGTGGGTGTATTCGTTGAATTTCTTGGTGGTTGGCATGCCGTATTTATGGGTATCTACTTTGGCCAAGGCCTCGGACGATTAGTAGCGCTTTCGGGTTGTGGTTAGTTACAGGCTCCATGAGCAAAGACGTGGGCGGCATGCTTCCAAGACCTAAATTCAATTGAACAAATGCCAATACAGTACTTGCACCCACCTATGATATGAAATCCTGTCTCGATTATAGAGTTTTCATCCCAGTTGATATCTTACTCGCGTCTCACATCGCGGTAGTCCCAGGTCTACAAAATGCACATTCCCGAGACTGGACAGAGTTGATCATCGCTTCCTATTGAATTCCTTGAATTGTAATTCATAGACTCGCGGTAAAAGAAACAGTCGAACTTCGTTATCATTACTAATTAATCATGACTGAATACGTATCGTTATGCATTTACCACTTCTCGACATACGGTCGGATATCGACCTCCCACGTAAATCCCGAGCGATGCTGGGTGTGCAGGCTCCAGTAGGTCTCGGCGATCTTACGACAACGTCAGCAAACTTACTCGGGCGGCCATGAGAGTCCCAGACTTACCGAATCGGCACTGATCTTGCCGTCCGGCGCGCCGCCGTTAACGCCAGTGTACGCCTCGGTCCTCGGCCCCGTAATAACGCCATCGATGATGGCGTGCGCCACGTGCACGCCCTTGGGCCCGTACTCGCGGGCGATAGACTGCGCCAGCGCGCGCTTCGCCCACTTTCCGGCCGCGAACGTGGCGAACCTCGCGGAACCCTTCACGGAGGCCGTCGCGCCCGTCACGATGAGCGAGGGCGGGTGGGGAGAGGTGCTCACGGCATCCTCAAGGAGGGGCAGGGTCTTCTGCGCGAAGTTGAAGAAGCCCCGGCTATTTTATTTACTCGTCAATCCTCATCAACAGAGGGGAGCAATTAGCAGACAGCGCATGCACATACATGTTCACATTGATGCTCCCCTCGAGAACCTGGGGATCGACCTCGACGAAGGGCTTAGGCTGGAGGCCACCGGAGGCGTTGTAGATGGCGGCCGCGAGCTTGTGGTCAGGCAGTTCCTTGGCGATGGTTTCGAAGGCCGCATCGAGCGAGGCCCGGTCGCCAGCGTCAGCGACGACGCCAATTGCCTTGCCGCCGGCTTCGTTGATAGCTTTTACACTGCTCTCATAAGTTGCAGGCGTTCGCGCGAGTAGAACGACAGGGTACGCCTTTGAGAATCGTGATGCCACGGCCCCGCCTTGAAATGAGTTTAGCAGAGGCATAGCGTGGATTGCGGGGGCGCTCACCTGTGCCTCCGCCGGCTCCGATGATGACTGCGTAGAACTTGGATGCCATGATGTCTTTTAGTTAATTTCTTTTTTTGAGGCTGTGGCTGCTAGATGTTATGTATGATGTAAAATGTACAATGTATGAGTGAATAAGATGCGGTGATGCTGCGTGGTGTTAGGATGAGTTTCCAAGGAGGCCGTTGCGATTTATATAGGCGATCCCCAGACGCTGTCGGGAATATCACAGTTGATCATGTAAGTGAGCTCAGCGTCCTCCTCGTCCTCTGCGGACTCTATTAGCGGACTTTAGGGCGCGCCTGGGGTTGCTGCATTATTAATGAGCTGCTGCTGAACAACCAACCCCGCAGTGTCTGGGCGACTTATATCTCGCCCAATTTTGAGCTAACCTTGCGACGCAATCACGACATTCGACGCGGGGAGTGGTAACGAGGATTTGTAATCGGCCTCGAATAATATTTCATGGTAAGCTTGCAGCACGCACCCAGATGTTGGCATGCACCCATTAACGCGGCAGCGATTGAGGGCAACTATTCTGTTGTCGTGCATTCTGATTACTGAACTCTGCTAATTTCGATAGGATAGGGTGGGTACCTTGTACCGAGGCTAATCGCCAAGCAAGCCATGTAAGTATAGGCAGTATCATGATGGTTCGGGATTTGGGCTGCATTCGCGGTGTCGTCGAGTGGTTCACTAAAACTGGTGTCTTTCTTGGAGCTGATAAATCTTGCTATCTCTCAATACACCCTGCCTACCCTAAGATACCACCTCATGCATCATTAGGTACACTGTCTCATTCAAGCAAAGAACCATGAAAACGGAGAAGGCGGCGCTGCATCAAGAAAAACGGGTAGAAAGAACATGTTGTGCAGCTTTTATACCCGTAACGGATTAATAAGGTGTAATTCGCAACACTGCAAGAAGCAACTCATGAAGTCCGTCTCCGCATCTAAACAAACGCTCATCCGGTATACACCATGCCGAGTCCGCTAAAGTCTATGATAACTAGAAATCGGATATTCCCTTGTGTCATTAGAACCATGATATGCTTTTTCTCATTTTCATCTCTTGAACCCAGTGTTTTTATGACGGCCAATCAATCAACAGTGAGTAACTGCTCGAAGAAGCCACCAATCTGCTTCTCGCGGTCGACGAGGTGAATCTCCAGGATCCAATGCCGCTTTTTCCCGTCCTTTCCCAGAGACCGCATGCGCTCCTGGTTTCCCTCGGTGATGTACAGCGTCTTCTTATCATTCGGGATGCGCTCATGCGGGAACGAGCCGATGAGATGGCCCGCAATCGCACCGCCAAACTCCAATCCCTCTCGCTCGGCCGTGCGCCGCGCGGCCGCGTAGAGCTCGTCGCCCGTCATGTCCGGGCTGGCGTCGAACTGGGCCTTGACGTCCCTCCACACCGGCTCGAGCGCGTCGCGCAGCTTGGTCTTGGCCGGGTCGTCGCCGAGGACGTAGGTGCGGCCGAAGTCGGCCTCCCAGGCCTCGAATACCGGGCCCAGGTCGACGAACAGGATGTCGTCGGCCGCGATGATGCGGTCGGGCGGGTTCTCCGCGTACGGCTGCAGCGTGTTGGGCCCGCTGCGCACCACGCGCTTGTGCCAGTGCGTCTTGACGCCGTGGCGCGCGGCGCCGAGCTCGTGGATCTCCTTGGTCAGCTCCTTCTCGCTCACCCCCGGCCGGATCAGGTCGCGCGCGATCTCGTCGAAGAGCTGCAGCGCCTTGGTCTGCGCGTCTAGCAGCGAGGCAGCTCGTTGCTGCTCCTCCGCGCTTAAGGTTTCCGACATGATGTGGAAGTAGGGATGATGAAACGCTGACCCCCGAGTCCACTAGAGGTTATTGGTTTTGGGGTTGATGCTGTTTACTTAGTGAGTCAAGGCATAAGCTCCGTTGCTACCCCGCAGTGTAATCCGAACTCATTACGCACTACGGGCGGGCCGACCGGCTGCTTATCTACCCTACCTGCAGACTATAGGGACATGATGAACATCGGCTGTAGATTCAGATTTTATTCATATACGTGATTTGAGAACGGCAAATACCAATTGGCAAAGGGAACCACTACGAGTCATTGTTTGTCTCCCGTCTCAGAACGACGACAGAGATCTGTCGCCAGCGTACTTATTTGGTTAACTAAGAGGGCAGGCATAGGCTGCCATCATTAGCGAAACAGGAACGATGAGAAAGAGTGAGGCATGTAAAAGAGAGCGAGGGGCTGCGTCTCGCGATGCATGCATTAGTAAGAACATAGGTGGATTATGGAGTGCGGTTGAGAAGAATTCTGCTATCCACTTGTTCATGAATTGAGCAATAGTCATGAGAGCATCTTGTGAGCCACCGACTTACAATTTACACAAACGTCCCAAATGAGATACTGTGTAAGAAAACGAAAAGGGCAGGAATCTAGAATAAGAGGAAATGTCGACGTCTTATTTGTTATGGCAATGCGAACCGACAGTGCATGGAATTCGAGTACCAGCAAGCATGACAAAATTTTACTTCATACCTCCTAAGGTAGGCAGATTGTTAAATTGGGCTGATGTACTACTTTAGCTCCCCGGGGGGTCTATGCAAGGCTTGCAGCAAGGACGTATCCCTTTAAGTGCCCCTTCGGCTCCGTGACATAAGAGTGGAATAACGGGTATACTGTATTACTAAATAATGCAAAAATAAGCCAATCATATCATCGTATTAAGCTCGAATAATAGTTTTATTGGTATATCTTACATATGCAGTACGCCCCGTTATTCCACTCTTATGTCACGGAGCCGAAGGGGCACTTAAATATATAACTTCTAAGTTTGCTATAAAGCTTTTGTGTGCGAATCTTCTTGTAATGTGAGACGCTTAGTACTTGTAAGGTCTGGCAGCACCTACCAGCCCGCAAATACCCCACTCCGGTATAGGTTTGAATACTGTGGGGCGCTTCTATATGGGATTAGGTAGTTGCCTAGTAGGCTGGCCACCCACTTGTGCAGGGCCCGTTCGGTTACCAGAGGTATACCGTTCAATTTGGCGAAAGCTATTTTTTTTTTTTTTTTTAAATTCAATAATGTAGCCATAAGCCAATCGACATACCTGAACAATATGACACACTTGCAGCAGTTTTTCCCGCGTAGCATTGCTTTCTATTTTCTATATTTTTAACACAGTTGCTGCAACCTTTACGTAGACCCGCGCTAAGGTAGACACTAAGCAAGAGAAGCTATCCTAGGTAGGTAATTGTAACATGGTATGTATTGTTATTGGCTAGACAACCCTTCACATCGATATCTCCGGATGATGCGCGGGGTCAGTTGGTAGCTGTGGCTGTGCGGCTCTATCTTGATAAGCTTGGTATGGCTGTGGCGGGATGTCTGATAAGCTCTGTGCAGGTACAACCCAGCTGCAGCCACCTGGTATCACCCCATAAACCGCACGTTTCGCGAAAACTACGCAAAAAATATTGGTCTTGTGCGCTCGACAGCCGAAAAGATATCCGCCTAACAAAAAATACGCTTCCTCGTCCACGTCTACCGCCCGTGTCCGCCAACCCCCGTCCGCCAGGTACGTACGATGCACTCCCTCACGATAATTATAGTATTTCACGACGATACGAACGCCAGAATCTAATTGCTCCAGCCAACAGCCAACATCCCACAGGTCCAGGTTCTCGTCGATCAACCGCCCCAACCGCCGCAATCATGGTTCGAACAAGCGTTTTGGCGGATGCCATGAACTCCATCAACAATGCCGACAGCATGGGCAAGCGTCAAGTCCTCATCCGGCCTGCCTCCAAGGTCACCGTCGAGTTCCTCAACATTATGCAGAAGCACGGTGCGTTTGGAATTGGGCTGGGCTGTGATGTTGGCGTTGGGAATGCTAACTGACATCTGGTGTTTTCAGGCTACGTCGGCGAGTTCGAGGTCGTAGATGACCACCGCAGCGGCAAGATTGTCGTCCAGCTCAACGGCCGGTGAGTCTTTCTCGTCATTCCCGTCATCCCCCCTTCGGCCTCTGCCTAGCTGCTGCTAACACGACACCTGCAGCTTAAACAAGTGCGGCGTCATCAGCCCCCGATACAACGTCAAGATCGACCAGCTAGAGAAATGGGTCACCAAGCTCCTCCCCGCCCGTCAGTTCGGCCACATCGTCCTCACCACATCCGCCGGCGTCATGGACCACCAAACCGCCAGACGGAAGCACGTCTCCGGCAAGATCCTGGGTTTCTTCTACTAAGCCGCGCATGAAGCATTAAAGGAGTTGGGGAATCATTCGCAAGCCGGGGGAAGAACGAAAAAAGAACGCACGGTTTCTGGCATGGTAGACTAGGCTTTTGGCTACATACTGGAAATACCGGAACTAGGCTCGACGCGGTCGTCGTTACTGCTATTGTGCCCTCCCGAGTCACTACATGTCTCCTAGTTCCTCTCGTGTACCTCTCTGATAGGCCCTGGCTATCTGATCAGTCCTAATAGAGCACTTCTCCGCATCTTCATCGCTTCCTGTATCGGATTTATCCCGTGTGCACATGCTAATATGCCATTAAGGATCCGAAGCTAAAACGCTTGTATTGTGAGTGCTGGTCAACGGCGTCGGGCAAACAACTATAACGGCGTTGTTTCATCCGCTTAATACACTGGTTCAGAGGAGTATACGGGTATATACTTCTGGGTTGACGACGAGGATGATACGTGCCATATGAGAAATTAGACGTATATACGGTAGTGGAACCAACACCTGATATTTAAGATATACTTGCTAGCGGCGGTTTTGGAACCTAAAGCGAGGATTTGAACTTTCAATGTTCCCAAGGCTTGCCGTGCCCAATAGATGACCTTACAATGGTCAGAAAATGATGGAGGGCAAGATTTTCTAGCTCATAGCTAGCAAAGGATTGGGTTCTCATGTCAAATTGACGCAATAAGCAGCATGCGGCAAACCATTGATGGCCTTGGGATGGGGACACTGAAAGATGTATCGGGCCAAAAAGATTGTATCGAGGATAGCCTATACCGTCTCACTAGCCACTACACTTACCTATCTAGCTAGGCTAGAAGAAAAGTTTATACCACCTTAATAATCATATAAACCTTTTTACTTTAACACTGAATAACCACACAAATAAAGCTACTCATAACGCAACATATATATATATGTAAGAACAAAAATAAGAACGTTTTTTTTATTCATTTATTATCTTATACATGGTTTATGTAAAGCAATTTCTTCCAGATTTACTCCTGCTCTGTACTAAAAATAACGCTGGTGCAGCATATAAATCTAACACCAACTACCAACCTCACTATTACCACCAACAACAACACTACCACCAACACCACCACTACAAATACTATCGCAAGTACCACTGCCATCGCCATCGCCATCATGTCTCAGCGCCCAGTTCCTGGGGTTGTCCTCCCTCCCACCGACTCCGGAAAGCAGGTAAGCCGATGATTACTCCCAAGCGAAAACCTCACTCATAAGAAGCAGCCACTTGCCGAAGATGACGACGAACATTCCTCACGGGAAATATGGAAGATACCGGATAGCTGGATTCCCGACCCAGAGGCCCCTGGTGCTGCCGAAAGAAACATGCTTGCCGATTATGAACAGCTCGACGCCCGATATACCGAGAAGGGCATCACGCCGCGCTTCCGACTCCGCTCAGATGCTGGGGTAACCACGGGCTTTCATGCCATCGCAAGACCAAACCCTATACCCAAAAACAAGAATTACGCAGAGCAAGAGAAGGTTTACATGACTATGTGTAATCGATCTGGCAAGAAAGTCTACAAGCTTTTTCCTTTGGCGGAAGTCGATCAGCGAATAGCTGATGGATGGGAACTCTGGCGTTGCCAAGAGTCGCCTTTGGACGCAGGCGGCCGAGATCCGCGCCTTTGCAACCCCCCTCGAGATGTTACAACAACAGATAAGCCCCATCTTGATTGCGAGCGCTATTTTGATCAAACGTCTATCTACTTCGTCAGAGACAGGTTTGCACCACCTAATTGGCAAATCCACGAGCCACTAGAGGAGAACTATAAAGAAGAAGACAATATTTCGACTGCTGAACAGTTTCGTCCTCCAAATGAGTGGGATCAGGTGGTATCGGGCTCCTCGAATGGCCACTTTAAAACTACGCGCCGCCCCCCTGGTGTGGGTTGTGGTTGGGGCGACTATGATAGATTCGCCCAGTGGGAATCATATGGGCGCAAGGTTACACTGGATATGGTCGAAAAGAAGGACTGGGATACCGAGCTCACCCCTCTCGAGTTTGTTTCCGCTGATGATCCGAGCTCGACTACGACCATCGATCCCCCCAAAGATATTAAAGAGGCTATTGAAGCGAAGGAAGGCAAAAAGCCAATACCTTTGTACGATGTGCTCCTTAAAAAGGGCGGAGGCTAATCATAACTATCCCACGCTTCAGACTTACATTTAACTTGGCGAAAGCCCCTTAGCGAAAGCCCCTTAGCGAAAGCCCCTTAGCGAAAGCTCCTTGGCGAAAGCCATACTTAAAAGACCTTTGGCGCTTTTCAGCGTTTGGTAGCGTTCTACTTGAAACGTAAGAGTTCGAATCTCTTGAGGTCTAAATAATTAATATTGCTATAATAATCGTTGTTTTATAGTTGTTAAGGTATCTGTGGCGAAAACACTTCGCCATTATCACGTTTAACCAAACGTGGATTCGTCTACTAGCGCTTACGGCAAGCGCCCAATAACACGCGAAAATGTCGATGATAATGGCGACGTTGACAGTAATGACCTCAATAGCGGGAACGGAGATATCAGCCACCTAGATAGTAGTTATGATGATCACTACGATGATGACGGTGAGCATTAGGGGGGCTACGATAATGATATGGATCAGGATCATGGCTATGACGTTGGAGCAGAGAAACCCTATGTCTAAAGCTGCGCATGATATATTGACGATGACGCGGATGAGTGCATTGATGATCCTAGCGACAACATTTCTAGTAAATTCCCCCCTCTCCACGCTCAGCGCTTGGCACACCGCTCTCCGATGAAAAGCATTGAAACCACGGTTCGGCTCGGTTGCGATTTGGGCAAAACAAATTATCCGGTATATGTAATCTACCAGGAATATGCTTAGCATGATGGAGGGTTTTCTTGGTATCCAGACTATACACTACAACAGCCAGTTCAAAGCTGGGATAACAAAAGGCGCTTTATCCATCACTAAGCTCGTTCACACGAAGTGGATGAGAGGGGAAATGACGGTGGCAACGAAAGCTGACACGATGGAGTTGATGGAGCGAGGAAGACGAGATCCGGCCGTGACCCGAATTTTCTTGACTTCTCATCACCTGCATCGGACTCTGGTCCAGCGATTTGTAGAAAGGTAATCAGGTATCAGGAACCGCAAGCTAGGGGTAGGTGATGACTATTGTTGATGCGCGAAGGCCCCCTAAACTACCTTCTTTGGAGCCATCTAACTATATACAGGAACAACCTTCTTTGTCTATATGCCCCGATAGTCCTCTTGTGTTCTCTAACACCAGGTAAACTACACACTGTTGGCTACCCCAAGGTCAACGGCGGTCCAAGAAGCTCAGGAGCAAGGGGTTTTCGGACAAGCAAATCGGGGCGAAGATGTATCACAGTGGAGGAAACAGAGCATGACAGAATAGGTATCTTTAGTTGTGTAATTACTGATTTGAATAGCTGTTATTGTTTAACTTACTGCTTCGGGACGAGCTGAGACTAATTGACTCGCAAGTGTTACTAGTAAAACTTCAGTGCCATAATACGGAGATTTAGTAATGTTTAATGTGTTGGATGCATGTGTACGGCCGGAGGTCTTCTGGTGCCGTGGCACGAAGACCTTGCAGGTACGGTTGTAAGATCAATCTGCTACGCTTCACTATAAGCCCCAAGAACCCCTCTGAGCTCCCACTACCTACCTACTTAGTAGATAGGTCCACTTGAAAATTAGAATACTCTTACCCAGAGACCCTACAACTCCAACTACAACCATACCGGCAACAACACCAATACTCCCACCATTACCACTATTCCTATTACAACTACTATCATTGCCACCACTACCACCATTGACACCATTACCATCATCCTCACCATCATCATTACTACTACCATCACCATCATCACTACTACAATAATAGATCAACTCTCCCGACAGATGGAAGGATTACAAGAGCCGCTACCGGTGGCTTTACGGCGCCAAGAATTCCTTAGAGTCTTTGACGACCACCCCCTAGTCATACTTACCAGCGATATGGGATCGGGTAAAACTACTCAGATCCCACAGTATATCTTGGAAAAGATCCTTCAAGAGGACCCTGAGTCCAAGTTGCAGATTGCTTGCACCCAACCACGCCGCATAGCGGCAACAAGCGTCGCCAAACGAGTGGCTAGCGAAAGTACGGACTTTATTATTGCGTTGGCGATTTTTATTTCGTATGGCCGTACGACTGCTAATAGTTAGATAGGGAAAGTCGCGCTCGGCAATGAGGTCGGATATAAAATCCGTTTCGATAAGAAGGCCGGCGAAGAAACCCGTCTGCTCTATATGACAGACGGAGTTTTACGGGCCGAAATGATGCGCGATCCTAATCTTTCTAAATACAAGTGCATTATTATCGACGACGCCCATATGAGAAGTGTTGACACTGATATTCTCATGGCAAAATTAAAAAAAATTGTCACCAATGGCTTGCGACGGGATCTAAAGGTCGTCGTCATGTCCGCTACTCTTAACGCGGCTAAGTTTCAAGAATATTTCCATGACGCACCCCTCTTCCAGATCGAAGGGAGAACATACCCAGTCGAGATCAAATATCTCACAAAGAGGACTCCTAATATGGAAGGCGCCGTCTGGACACTTGTGCGGCACATCCACAACAAACTGCCTGCGGGCGATATACTTATTTTTGTTCCCGGGGAACGGGAGATCCAATCGCTCTGCGACCTAATGGCTATGTCAGAAGAAGCTAGTCTCAGGCTCTTGCCACTATATGGAAAACTTTCCCAGGAGCAGCAGGATGAAGCGTTTGCCAGCCCTAAGGAAGGCACAAGAAAATGCATTGTGTCTACCAATATTGCGGAGACTAGCCTTACGATCGATGGCATTGTATATGTTATTGATTGCGGCCTTGCCAGGGAGCCTCAGTGGGACCCGCGGATTCACATGGACGCTTTGAGACTATCATCTATCTCTAAAGCATCTGCGAACCAACGAGCCGGTCGGGCTGGTCGCACAAAACCTGGCATATGCTTTCGACTGTATACCGAGAAGGATTTCAATGAGTTCGAAACGTCAAGCACACCGAGTATACAATGTTCAAACTTTGCGCCAACATTACTCCGTGTCATGGCGACTCCTGACTGGAAGCATATCTCACATGTTGATTTGATTTCGCTGCCGCATAAAGACTTTGCTCTTCAGGCAGCCCGAGACTTGTACGACTTGTAAGTGATAGTACTACATGCCGATAAGCAGCACCGCAGTGGCGAAGTAGTTCCTAACCGCCGGTGATAGCGGGTATATAAACGACTACCAGAGAATCACCCCTGATGGGCTTGCGGCAGCAAGGACTCCTATTGACCCTCAATGGGTATATGCCATTGAAGCGTAAGTCCTGTCTATTGACCCTATTCATGGAACGTCCCCAAGAATAACTAGCGAATCGAGCGAATCATAATATACTAATTAGCATAAATTTGGATAGGTCTAAGGGGTTCGGTGTGCAGCAGTCCATGATCTTACTGGCTGCTATTGCGACCGTAGACAAGTCGATGTACTGGGAGTCATACCCCCACCGCCCAACACTCTCGAGCATCTATCATCAATGGACAGACCCCGACTCCGATCATATCACCCAACTAAATGCATTTTACGCATACCTCGCAGCCAAGAAGGGCAAGCTCAATATTCGTATATGGTGCAAAGACCACATGCTCTCTCTCGATACTATAAAGAAGATCGAGGATATCAGGTTTCAATTACTGCAACACTACAAGAGCTCAAAACCCGATAAATGGTTAGTAGAGCCTGCGTGGGGCGATGACACACCCTTAAATATCCGCAAGGCCTTGGCTCGCGGGCTCTTCTGCAACGTAGCCATGCGTGTGAAGAAGGGAAACGAAACATACAGAACAATTCACGATAACCAAGAGGTTCTGCCTCACCCGGACACGTCCGTGGAAAACAGGAAGTTCGACTGGGTTGTGTATAACTCTGTACATCTTGGTGCCAGGCCATACATGACCACCATGACAGGAATCGAAGCTCAGTGGATAATGGTATTATACATCGCCCGACACCCGCGTGCTACTTGATGACACTCACTAACTTGTCTCATCAGAACCTCCCTTATTTCCAAACAGCGCGTATGCCGAAGACGTATGTTGGTGGATTACGTCAAGAGGCTGTTCATAGGGCTCTCGATAATGCTCGAAAGGCCTGAACCTATCTTGGATGTGGGTTACGTTATGCTTATCTGTACACGGCAGACACCTCTTACTTGGCGGAAGCCTTGTTTATCTAATTTGGCGAAAGCCGCATTTAAAAAACCTTTGGTGCTTTCCGACGCTTGGTAGCGCTCTACTTAGAACGTAAGAGCTCGAGTCTCTCGAAGGTCTAGATAATCATTGTTGATGTGTAATTGAGTTTTTAATCTACCATTAGCTTTTCCAACATATGCAAGTGCTTTCATGAAATGACCAACTCAGACTGGCCTAGCCACTATGATAAACCTTGATTGGCTGATCAAGGGCTGGCGAGTAAAGGCGAGTCACATGGAGTAATAAAGTGCAGCCACTCTTGTTCATATTGATCCTCCAAGCCCGCTGTCTCAAAACCAAAAAAATCCATAGCAATCATTATCCTTAGACTAAAGTCGGCATAGATCCAAAGCCGATTGGCCTTGAGATCGATAGTGTCATAGGCGCTGACTGCCAACTCTGCGATACTCTTAGAGAACAATGACTTGACAGCTTGTCCTCTGTTCCCTCGGTATATTTTTAGTCTGCTTTTAAGAATTTGAACTATAGTCAAGATATCGCGCTCAATGCTTTTGAGATGGAACATTTGCATATGGGGGCCTCAAGCTTTAAAATGGTTGCTAGACTGCAACAATTAGGCAGCTCTAGGCATGGAGCGTTATGGTTAGGGTGGAGTTAGCACCGCTGCTATTGCAGCCTGTGGCTACTATGAATAACATCTGGCCAATTGTAACGTGACACGGAATAGATTGGGATAGAGATCAGCTATCTGCTCTGTTTTACTAGGTCACGAGGGCTTCGGGTGTACGAAAGGGGATATGATCAAGTTTATGGCGCCCAAGTTGTCCAAGATGATCAAAAACATAAAAGTGTTAAAATGGTATGAGAGTTACAAAGAAGCAATGTGCGATTAGGACATCGATTAGTACAAAAGCACAAGGAGTTGCTTGGAGCCCATGGCTCCACCTGGGCCCTTGGGCTCTTTTGGGCTCTGAAAGCCTACACGGTACGTTCGGAAACACCATAACAGGTCATTGATGAGGTGGATAGCGGTACTCAATCAGCCAAGTAAGCATACGTACGTGCTGGCACGGCTATTTATGTAAGTGATAGTTAAGGCTGTACCGTTACCAATTTACAGGTTGGCCACACAAAAGACTACGACGACTCTCTTGATATAGATGACCTAAGCAGCACTTTTGCCTCCTCGCACGTGCACGTGGATAATTAGCATTTATCCTTAGTTAGCACGTTCTGACTACTAAGTACTACTTAAAGTAAAACTACGTATCTATACAACGCCGTGAATAACTTACCCGACTATCGGACCTATCTTCTGAATTCAATCATCCGTATTCCCTAATCTGTCCCCTACCCTCGACTCTCTTCCACTGTACCTAGCATATTAAGAACCCCTACCAATCCATGCTGCGTATAAGTCTATATACAAGACTACAATTAGAAATAAGTAATGTGTGCTAATTTAGAAAAGCATACTCTAGTGTATAGCTTTTCTGTGCAACTAAGTAGTAACTTAAAATCTTTGTGAACAAGGATTGGACACAACATATATACCTAGGTAATTTAGAACACACCAATCAATCAATTACAAGGGCGCTTTTCTAACACTATGTTGCATACTTAGTAAGTAGATACATAGTACTCACACCCTTCAATTCCCTCTCTGCTCTTCATTCTTTATATCGACTCATAATTATAATCACGACGTAGATTAGCAACTATAGCTCATACTTGCCGGGATTATGTCGGTGTCACACGACTCATTGCTAATGTACGACTACGAAACACTAGCAATGCTTGAAATCACCTGGCCACATACTTCAAATACTTACCTTCGTCCCCTCACCATAAGCCTCTTTCTAGCTTTGCAGTTTCCTTCAACCGCAATATCAGGAGAAAAAACTCATCCTCACATGATAAATAAGAAACTATCGCCAGTGGAATGGTACGATTGAGATAGAGTAGAGTAGCGATTATATAAGTCACAACGTTTGAAATGACAATTCGCTTCGATAATATGGCCGACGAAGATATTCATTTGATTAAAGCTCAAATCTCTTCTCTACGGCTTATTTCCAAGCACATTTAAATTCCCAGTAAACCATTTCCCTTACTAGTAGGTTGCTGTGAAACATATTTATGCTAAATATAAAACGTAGTTATACCATTTGTAAAACATAGTTATTCTGTATTTAAAACGTAGCTATACTACATAGGTGTATGATTTTGATGAGAGAAACTAGAGTGATATTGCTACATGGCTTGACATGTAGTGTATTTACTAAAGATTTACCCATAAGAAATGGATTAGCTATTGGATTCTGCGGTTTTCTCTAAGATGAATAAACATGAGTCACTTTATTCCCATATCTCAGCAAGCGAACTTTCCCATTGAGAATTCAAAGTGCCACTATCAAACTAAAGCCCATGAAATTCCCAGATAGCCCACCAAAATCTCACTAGCTCACATGCTACCGCGCGTTCCCGTTATGAGGCTCTGGTGCTCTTTCAATAGTAAACCTCTGGCCCGTCAGTGTCTCTTTTGTAGTAAACCTCTGGTCCGTCAGTATCACGCTTATAATACACCTCGGGCCCATCGGTGTCTCGTTTGTAATAGACTTCCGGACCATCAGTATCCCGCTTGTAGTAAACTTCAGGGCCATCAGTGTCTCTCTTGTAGTAGACTTCGGGCCCGTCAGTGTCTCGAGTCAAGAGGTGGTTTGGTTGCCCCGACGGGCCGACTTGATCTATCATACCATCAGCCTCAGGGCCATGAGAGCCAACTAGGACAACAGCTCACCAATGGGGACGGCAATGACGGCGCCGCAACAGAGGAGAGCCACAATGGCCGCGAATTGAGATGTCAACTGCATCTTGATGTTTGAATAGTAGGAAAGCGATAATTGTGAAACTGTTATAGTGGGACTTGATCTGAGACGGTTGGGGGTGAATTGTGATCTAAGAAATAAAACTTGGCGACACATCTCACAATTTATAGGAGGGGAATCTTATCATGTCAACTCTCGATCTCCATTTCATCGTTTTCTCAAATTCCGAAGCCGCTCCCGCGAGTCTGGTAATCTCCGCCGATAACGTCCGGTGCCTGCGGAGCCGAAGCGATGGACTCGTCGCCTGAGACTTTCGGAAATGATGTTAACGTTACAGCTCCTAGCAAATACTTAATTTCTGATGCCAGTGAATGATCGTCTGATGCAATGTTCCTTTGGTTTGTATATTATTACGTTATGAATTGTTTGGTATCTCTAGCCAATCGGCACTGCTCTGCTTGCTGCATGTAAGACCGTGGGAGCTTCCAATCCGGCCTAATTTTCATATTCCAGAGAGCTATTTTCTGCACATGATGAAAATAATATGCATGAGGCTGACTTCCGTTCTGAATCTTCAATGCAACTATGGGCCAATTAGCAATGATATCAACCCGAAGCGGTGAATGTATGCAAGATGCATCATATATTGATCATGTGCGTCACTTCCAATATCCCCACACATGATGCGAGGTGCTGTATTCTCTACAATGAAGAATACGAGTGTCCAGTACCTCTGGTCGCGCAGTTCCATTTTGTTCTATTCATGGGGTCTAGCTCTGCCCCCTCCATTCTCTCCGTCGCTTGCCCCTATCCCTCTCAGATTCTTGGAAGCTCGTAGTTAAGGACTCTCAGCACAACTTCACATCGCTTTTCATTAGACTCACCTAAACAATATGAATCCGTTCGGCAAATTTCAATCTCGATCAAACCGTTACGAGAAACTGAATACGAATGAGCTTGAGTATCCAGAGCAAGTCCGGTCTTGTCGGCTAGAAAAGTATCATTGGGTACACGTATTCGTTCTTTTATGCAGCATCGCCTTTTTTGCCCTTGGTTCTGTCGCCTTTTATGTTGCTGGCTCTTACGACTCCCGTACACCGTCTGAATGGTGTCAGTGTTGCCTATTTCTATTCTCCATTTGTGCCAAAAAACTGACCCCCAGAAGCCACCCCCGGATTTGCAAAGTTTGCACGTCGGAACATAAAGTTCGTCGGCAGCTTTGAGTCTGCGACACCATATCGAGGGGATCCAAGTCCCGAAATCGATGCTGCATGGGCTAGATTTACAACGAGCCGTTAGTGACCTCCCCACAACTAATACGCCAGATTGCCGGACTGATCAACTCTTGCTGATCGGCGTTATAGATTGGGCAGATGGCACTGCTGTTGTCCTTGGCGTAGGGGCTGAGGAAATTAGGGCAGCGGGAAAAGACAAGGAAGAAGAATGGTTCAATTCTACAGTGCAGCTTGGAGATGCAAATGGCGGGGGAATGATGGCTACTCTTGAGATGTTTCACCAACTGCATTGCCTGGTACAGAAGGGTAGTCCAGTCGCTTCGCTAGTTTACTGACATCAGTAGGACTTGGTGCGCAAATTCACCTTCCATAAGTATCCTTATTACAAGAACTCCGGCGGTGTGTTCAGCCGACCTATTGAGGTCCAGAAAAACCATATCGGTATGTGCAGTTAGTATCTTCCTCAGGTACAAGCGGAAAGGCTAACAGTCGGCTATATGAAGACCATTGCTTAGAGATTATTAGGCAGGTTGTTATGTGTAATGGAGATACAGGCTTGATCACTTTTCACTGGGTAGAGGAGAATCGCGCGCCATATCCAGATTTTAATACTCTTCATGCATGTAAAGATCCCGAGGAAATATTGGCGTTGGCGAAAGAGAGGGAAGCACCAATGAGGCAACAAGTGACCAAGACACAGGGGATTATCAATATGCCCACACCGCCATGATAGCTGTGGCAGCGTGCTCCATCATATCAGGCGCAGAAAGGACGCCTCCTTGAAGTAGTCTCTTGCCAAAGGCGCGTCGTGGTTCTGCGCTAGACTTCACTGAAAGTGTCTGCAAGTGAGGCTATATTGCGTAGGAAATCTAAGTAGGAAGAAGAAAAGAAGGGAGTAGTTGGGAACTGTGGGTATGTGGCTGTGGGGTCTAAGGCGGTGACTAGTGGTAGTATGCTAGGCTACCAGATAAGATTGCAGTTGTGGCAGGTGCAGGTGCGCAGCCACCATACTGCTGTACTAGCCATAATATTTCCCCTACAAACAAGATCCAGGCGTAATGAAAACATGTGACAATTGTTGAGGTTGATGCTCTGTTCCCCACACTACTCCACATTGACATGCGGATACCTAGATTTTGGCTGATTGGTTGCGAGATACTGCATATGTATCCCACAAAGCTTAAGCAAGATAAGGTTGGTAGCGCAGTATAACCCCTTTCTTGGCTCGAGCCCGCCTGTCTGGTCTCCTCTCGGTAGCGCAACCGAGCCGATTAGAGATTAGACTTAGGTTCGCCACATACCGTCGGGTTGGAGTGTAGTCATCATAGCTACGCATCAGTATGTAGGATCCCATGCAAAGATGACTGCAGTTACCGCATAGATAAGGACACAGCTGGACCCCTGCCAAGCCTAAACACTTGTGTGGCCTAACAGAAAAGCAACAGATCGCCGTCTATACACATCTCATTTCCTCAAACCAATTTAGGTTCCATCTAGCGATATGTCAAGGGTGTGCATTCCCATGACTGCTGCAAGCGCGTGGCACTACATCCTCCTATCAGTAGGCGCTGCAGGTGCACCGAAGCGGAAATAGTAATACAGAGTTGTGTGAGCTGAATCGTACCGAGTGGCGAGGTTAGACCTGGCGATTACGTTGTTTTCAACCATCTATAGGACTACTTTATTGTGCAATAAGTCCTACAGAAGGCGTTTAAGTCCTCTCCGCACTTTCTCATACGCCGCCACTGCGGGCCGGGCCATACATTCGACTAAGCTAAAGCCTCGATTATTGGGGATTGTCACACTACATAGTTGTGATCAATAGCGCTATCCATTAGCAAACCCTTGGAAAGACTAGTTGCTGCAGCTTACTACATATGCACATTGTATCAAGTAGGCTATGCAGATGGCAATATCTACGTAACATGATTATGGTCTGAGCGGAAACACGACGAGACCTGTTGCTTTTCTGTCTAGATCGTGCCGCATATTCTCGCAATAGATGAGCCTGATCTAGAAGGCCGGGCCTTTCTGATCCTCCGATTGGATTGTTACTTTGGTTCTCTTGTTGACGACATGTGAATTGGCATCCTGCATCTTGTCCGAATTTGATCGGTTCGAGGTCGAAGCAGATAGCTGGGATTAGAACATGTAACGTAACTTTCGATGTCTAAACGCTCTTTCTAATGTGTATGGTAATTCCTATCCTGCGACTAGACCCATCCCACTTTATCCTCTACCATATTCACTCGTCCTCTAGCCACTTTTCTTGCTTTTGTTCTTCACCTTCTGCCTCTAAGTAGTCCCAACTCTAATCTTCCATCACTAAATCACAAGTTGTTTCCCAAAATGCTTGAAAGTGATAGCCAGGACGTAACGTCCAGCATTGACCTGAAGGAGGAGAAGCGAAGTCTTGTTTCGCGATCGACGGACTCTACAGAGGTTGATGGATATACATATGAGCTTCGCGATCATCGAAGTTTCAAAGCGCGTTATTGGCACATTATACACCTTTCCATACTTTATGCTCTCGTTGTCGGAACTTCGATTTCTCTCGTTATAATGAGGTCCTTGGGGAAAGACCCTACCCTAGCAGTCTACTGTGCGTGTATATCGTCACAATATCTGGGTAGCATGTTGTAGGTCTAACTAATTCTAGCACCCGCCGAATCTGCTGTCTCATACAAGACAACAACTTTCTCGACTACCGAGTATGCAGGCCCGCCAACAGCAGAGAGGAACAAGATGTGGCGCGACCTTTACCACCGTGCGTATTCCTTCTTACAAGCTGTATATCATGAAAATATTATGGGGAAGTTAAAACTGAGTCTAGGTGGTGTTGTAACACGAGTCTCACGCGAAGAAGCGAGAAAATTAACTGCGAATGAGACTTTTGAGCTACCAGATGGAGAACATTTAATCAACCTAGAGATGTTCCATCAACTCCACTGCCTAGTGAGTTAGCAGAAGCTTTCTGATACTACGCCCGCAGATTCTCAAAACGCTAAAAAATCGATAGGATACTATTAGACACACGCTTTATACTCGGGATTTCCCTAAATACTCTCCCTATGATGAGAATGGGAACCCCAAGAAAGAGGTTTTCGGCCATTTACAGCGTGCGCCAGCCTATCCGTAATTTTTATGTAGTATGTACTAATTGGCGTCGACTAAGACAGATTGCGTTGACCGGCTTCTCCAAGGAATTATGTGCGCGAGCAATACCGCCGCATCAGTATGGAAAAAGGAGGCCGGCATACCCTACGAAGGAGCTCCATTTGAGGAGTGGCTAATGCTCTACCACCGTACCCCTACAACCTGTAGAGATTTTCATGGGGTTCAGCAGTGGGCTTTTGATCGAGAATTGAAAGGCTGGCAGGTAAGAGATCAAGGAGAAGGTATTAAAATGATAACGTGAGATATCCCGCAAGAATTCAATCAGGAACCCAGAGATTCCCTAGTGTTTGGGCTGTATTTGTCTAATTCCCGTGCCCAGCGCTGTTCAACCACTCATTAGGTCACAGATAAATTATGTCGTCTTAATCTTTCGCGAATTTGAAATAGAATATTTGAAACTCATTGCGATAATGGAGGAAATGTAGCCCTTTAGGTGCCCCTTTAGCTCCGTAACATAGGAGTGAAATAACGGGCATACCGTATAACCAAATAATGCAAGATAAACAAATCATATCATCGTATTAAGCCCAGATAATACTTTTATTGGTATAATTTACACATGCAGTACGCCCCATTATTCCACTCTTATGTCATGGAGCCGAAGGGGCACTTGAAGGAGAGTCGAGCTTGGGCAGCCACATGTCTATGGAGTGACTGTGGCTGCGCACTCATGTGGCTGTGTGCCTCGAACCATTTTAGTGGGCCTCCTTATCTAAGGGGAACTAAACTTCTTAACTACGCGACTCGGTATTGAGTATATTGCACCTGCATCGAAAAATGGCACCCAATTACAAGATCGCATTAGTCCAGCTTCACCCTAAGGTGAGCACCCATTTATGCTTGTGCAGTTTGAAGAACTATGTACCTAGGTTATAGCGCTCTCCGAATCCTTCCATCAATCCATTCGTCCGGTGAAAGTGATCAGATTACAACAGCCCTCAGACTCCTTTCATTACACTTGCACGGTCTCTACGCACTGTCAATAAGTAATTTATGAAAGCCGTATACTTGCTTACGCTTCATATAGCCATTGTCGCCAGCGCAAAACTTCGAGAAAGCCGCATCCTTTATACGAGATGCAGCTAAAGAATGCGACCTAGCGGTGTTGCCAGAGTACCATCTTACTTCATGGGTCCCTGACGAACCAGGATTCAAGGCGTCATGCGCGGAGTCTTTCCCATACTTACGAAAATACCAGGATTTAGCTAAGGAGCTCAACATCTGCATCGTTCCGGGGACCATCATTGTATTGGAGGGCGAGTCACTGTACAATAATGCCTACTTCATCTCGGGAGATGGTGAGATTGTCGCGCAATACCAGAAGAAGAATCTATGGCACCCAGAGAGACACCATCTCGTATCATCAGCTCACGAACCTCACAAGGCTTTTGATACTCCTCTCGGTCGCATGGGCCTGCTAATCTGCTGGGACTTGGCCTTTCCGGAAGCATTTCGGGAGCTCATCGCTGACGGTGCGCAGATTATCTGTGTACCGGCGTTCTGGACTATGCGCGATGTGATAGACGAGGGCTATGCCTTGAACCCAGATGGAGAGGCCCTATTTCTCAACAGTACGGTCGTGGCTCGAGCATTCGAGAATACTTGCGCCACTGTATTCGTTAATGCTGGTGGCCCGCCTGAGAAAGGAAATAAAACGAACTTCGCCGGACTAAGCCAAGTTGGTGTCCCACACATTGGAGCACTGGGACGACTGGGCCCCGCAGAGGGTATATCAATCGTCGACCTAGACATGAATGTGCTAAAGATTGCGGAGGAGAATTACAAAGTACGCGAGGACAGTAAGTACTCCCAAAATAAACCCCAAAATAAATTCCACGATTTTCATCTCCTATGAGACATTTAGCTTTCATGCGGTCGATATGCCTTTCCCTGCGCTCTAGAGTACGCCTTGGCACAAGCAGTCACTAACCGGCCGTTACACAGTGAAAACCGAGGGATGGCACTACGCTTATACGCGGATTCGTGAAGAGAGCAAATTGTGATTGCGGTAAAGACTACTCTGGGAGATCTTTTAGTATTACCTCATATATCTTTTCTGCGTGTTTATATCTTGCGATATGTTTATTTTGCTCCTATCAGTCGTTTTCCCTGATGAAGCCACAAGTCCCGAACACCGGATGTCTCACAGCGATATGTAGCTTGTTCAGTCTTAGAGATGATACCGATTTAAGCTATAATATCTTTGAATCTATATCTCCATACCAAGCGCCCGTCGAATCTCTTGATCAAGGAAAGCGATGCAGTGCCTATTATACAAGGGCGGCGGGCGGAAGAGTACCACATTTTCAGAAGGCCCGACCTACAAGTCGGATCTAAAGAGGTCGACGGGTTCACAAGTCGGATTGTGAGGTTGACCAGTAATGATCCAGGATAAAGTAGGACCGGAAATAGAATAGTAAGTTTGCCAGCATATAGCCCAGTGATCTAAAAGGCCAGTAAGTAAAAGTCACTTGCAAGGAGCTCGAGATTCCGGACTTACAGTAGTTTATGTCTAGGCTAAAATTCCCTGGTTGGTTCGGAACATAAGTCGCGTCGTCCGTATAGTAATTGAGAAAGACCTTATAATCCTTATCGAAGCCAGTCAGGTCAACTGTGCTCGTGCTCACACCGAACGCAGGCACCGCAACATTGGTATTAGGCCTGTACTGCAAAGACATAGCTTTGCCCAGAAGACCAACGGAATTCGGCTCTCCAATCGTGATGTCCGAAACGAAGAATCCTAGCTCGTCGGTACCCGTCTGCATCCTTCCGGTGTAGTTGAAGTAGAATCGGTAGGACGAATTGTCGGCTATGGGGGCGGATCCTGCATCATAGTGTAGGAATAGGTATACCTCCGGGAATGACGGAGCCGCGACAGCGTAAAGATAACCTAGGATATTCTATTGGTATCATTTTCCCTTGCATCACTTCAAACCAAGCATATGTATCTCACCGTCAACTGAGCTGTTGCGAGCTTGCCCCTTGACTCTCAAGGCAAAAGGGCCGTCCGTGATTAGATCGGGAATATCATCGTCCTGAGCGACGGCGGTGACTGCGAGGAGACTAAGAATAGACTGGATCTTCATAATGTCAAGACAAGTGACAGATTCATGAAGTTATAACGAGGAAAATAGAAGAGGCAAGAGATCAATAAATATAACACCCATTTAGGTTCCAATTGGAAATAGATCCCAACACCGTAATATCATTACATATTCTTTACTTCTTTCATATCATCACTAGGTCCATAAGCCGCCACTTTTCCGAGATCCTTCCAGGCTGCCATTTACTAGCCTATCTAATCAATCACAACGATCGTCAATTACTCTTGGCATCTGCATGTCCAAGGAGTTTTCGCTCAGTATATAATGTAATTAAAAGTAAGTACTATGCAATGGACCTTTGTTAATGCACGGGACCTAGGTGATCAACCCTGTTAAAATTTCCCTTTCGTTTAGATCGCAGGTCTTGGCAAGAGAAAAAAAAGCAACAAAGATTCGCGCTCAAAAACTGTGCTATACAAAGTAATAAAAGGCAAAAAAGATATAGATTCTCCTACCCCGGATCGAGCGAGGGACCTCACTATAACTTGCTTGCTACATGTACACTTACCTCTAATGTTATTCTCTCGTATAGATCGTAGGTTGAGCTCAGCAAAGGGAAACAAAAAAAGGAAAAAATATTGGATGCCTCCACACGGAATCGAACCGCGGATCTTGTCATGACTTGCAAATACAAGTGACACGCATTACCCCTGTGCCATAGAGGCGTTTTCGATTGGTTGATCTCCAATTGTTTGTTGGGAATCGGTCAGGATCTTGATGATTATGAGGAGCAAAGCAAAGCGGGGTCTACGAAGAGTCCACCCGAAGTGGTGGGTGGGGTGGGGCCGTTATCTCCGGTGGGACCGCTAACGTACTACTGGTGCTGGAATCTGATTGGGTAATTCGTGATTGTGGAAGCAGCGCCTGCAAACTTTAATTATAGCTCCGGACCTCGTGATCTAATAGTAGAGAACCGCCGCATAGTTTCTTGCAATTTCTTATCGTGAAGTTTTAGGTGTTACGCATTCTGCGAGGATGAGTTTATCATATGACTAGAGGTTTGGGATGAGTCTGCCTCTTACCCTGCATATGAAGTAGTGAGGCGCATTGAGGTAAGTTTCATCGTTAGACTTGTTGCCTACAATGCATTTTTAAACAGTACTATGAATTCCTTTACAAGATACTACCCTTCCTGCTTTTCGTTAGTTATTACTCGGGAGGAACCCGCATCCAAGCCTGCATCGTGGCTCACGTCGACTTGAAGGCAGGCGAATGAAAGGTGCTTGAATGGTAATAACCATACGTACAAACGGTAATTTCTACGTACGCGTACTGTGTAGGCAGTATGTGGCACGTGACTTATACTACCCTAGGTATAGCCCACTCGGCGGCCCGCCGACTAGACTGAGAAAGGAGTGCTTTTCGCAATAGAATTTGCTCACGTTTCCCGCGCCCTCTGTGTGCGTATTTCGTACGCATACCCGCTTCGCCACACGCTTGCATGGAAGTGAAGCCTACGCACGAGAGGAGCTAGTGGTTTATGTAGCTATGCGCTATTTCTTAGACTATACACTCACGACCGGCCGCCTTCCAATCAGTGCTTAGCTTGACTATATTTCTCGACATACTCTAGACGTTTGCTAGTTTAGCTCCTTTGGCACGACGCGCTCGCTTATCAACACCAAAATCCCTGTCTTCTTGTTGCACGTTATACTCACTCTGGAGCGTATTCTTCTCAAAGTGCAACCAAAAACGCCACCCGGCTAAGATGACGAGGGTTAGGGGTACACTGACAACCCAAAATATCCAGAAGTCGGGCACTAGCACTACCGACTCTGAGGACTCCGTAGATGCCTGGAAATCGAAAAATGACATGCTAAATACGGTCTGTAGTCACAAATGGGTTAGGGGTTGTTCTCGAAACGAAGGATACCTTACATACGGCCACGGAGGTTGGTGGTAAGAAGATGGCGGTGACATAGGCGAGTGTCTTCATCGCTGTACCATCGAGACCGGCGCGGTAAGCCATACGAACGTTCAAGTCGTTATCGACCTGAGCAACGAAGTTGTACAACTAGGCAGGTTAGAGTTATTAGTAGACGTATCATATATGGGGCGGTAAAGGTTCCTATTCTTACCACATTTAGCTGTAGCTCGAGTCTCGACTTCAATGCTTCGACATTGTTGGTCATTGAAATCGCATTGCATATCAGGGTGTCCAAATACTCTTCTAACTCCCTATTCTCATTGCTATTTAGATTAGGAACTGACTGTTGAACAGTCTCCTTGTATTTCTCAAGAAACTGGCAATGTCGATTAATCCATGAAAGCACCGTTTGAAAATTTGTGGCATCCGTAATCCGCGAGTTCAACTCCGCCGTTAGATTCATGCGAACCTGGCGGTCCGCTATGAGTGATTGGATCGCCTCGAATGTTTTCTCCTCTTTCCACGAAAGAGTCGCCGACTTTGTAACGCCCAGTTCCTTTTCGAGCTCTACGACTCGCCATGATAGATCAGCTCTGAATCTATTTGCTCTCGATAAGTGCTCGGCTAAGAACACAATCGGCAGGAACAGGGGATGGGACCAGAAGCGCTTCGCCGGCCTGATATGCTTTTCGATCTCATCGAAATAGGACTTGAACCCTTCGCCGGAAGGAACTGCATCCGTCTGGACGACCATGTCCCAGCCATGTGTAAAACATAGCGTTCTTCGGGTCGAGAAATCGTGTTTTAGGCTAAAACCACAATTGCCTACCTGATACATTTGTGGCCATTTCACTGTGAATTCTGTTGATGGAGATATTAGCTGATATGCGAGCGGATTTAGAGTTTTGAATACGGCCTTACCTAGACTCTCTAATGTGTCGCCTGCGCTTGAATACTTCAGCCTGCACGAGTGTTGGCCTGGATTTTTGGAAAGCAAAGGAAGGACTTGATGCCCGAGACCGAATCCCTCTTCTAGCGCTATGTACGAAGAGCCCGACATGGCAAACCCAAGCGGCTTCCACCCAATGCGATCACAGAAAAGTAACCGAATTGTCGGTACCAATCCGGACCCGAACTTGTCGCGTTGGTGTAGCCAATCCTCTAATTCATGGTCATATAGATATCCATGCAGAAGCTTACTTGATGGCCGTTTACCTTCAAATCGATGAGCTCGCTTCCAAAATGCACCGGGTTGTCATATAATCACTTACTTTCGGAATGTTCCACAGCCTCCAAGTAGGCAAGGCCACCTCGAGTAGGAATCCATCTGCTATTCTCGAATATCCGCTGACTCTGTAATTTAAACATTGATCACTTTAGCCGTTTCGCAACGGCTGCAACTAAAGAAACATGTAATGTAAGAAATGTTCAATGCGATGATGATCACACTGACTTCGAATATGTACAGTTGGGGTCGATGTTATGTTGATACGAGTTCCTATGTGTTTTGAGAGTAAGCAAAGCTGGATCCTCCCGCCAGCCCCATATTCATTGCAACCAGCTTATGTCATGCGCCAAGATACAACTAGATAGGCGGTGAGCCGACGAAGGCTGGGTTGACTAGAGGAGTCGAGCGCTAGAAAGAAAAGACGAAGTTACCAGCAAGTTACTCGAGAGCTTAGATAAAACTCTTTGATTATTGTATTGATTTTTCCGAAGAACGAGCGCTGAGCGTTTGTCGCTGTGAATGGTATAATTCAGTTAAAGCATCGCCTCGTTGTAGTTAACGCACTAGTTAACTCAGACTCTGGCACGTCGGGAATAAAAAGAGGAAGAGATTTGTTAACTAGGACATACAACAGATTAAACACCAAAAACTATGTTCATATCCTTGAGTAGGACCAGCAAGACCAGTAGTACTGACCAGTATATGCATAGGCCACTTGAGTCCTCTAGTCAAATTAAGCTAGCCTACTTAGGGTATAGTCAGGATCTACCAAGTTTGTAGCTCAGCATTTAGACCATCAGAACGCAGGTATACGTTCTGAGAATACGCCTTGGCTCCCCATGTCCCCTGGCAACAGGCGATACTGTATTATCAGGAGTTTTGGCGCTCACAGCGGCAACGATGTTGCTACTCGGGGATGCCCCGTCGCTACGGTCACACACCCAAGGCGATCCGAGCTTGGGAACAACAATTTTTTAGGTAGTTTGTATCTCGGCGAAGTGTAAAATCTCACTTCGAGGGAAAGTCAATGCGTTGCTCCACTATCTATAGACTACGCGCATCAAGAGACGGACAAAACCTGCGTCACCCCCTAAAGGGTATATCTAACAGCACCAATAAGGCAGACTCCGGCCAAGGGGGGGATCAGTGGTGATGTGGATTTGCTACAGCCGGGCATCGGTTCTCAGGGTCCCAGCATTTGAGCTGCTCGTCTCATTCGTCAGACCAGCGGCCATAGAAATTGCTTTGTTTCTCGCCACAAGGCATGAAAGTATGCAGAAATGGCTGCGGCCCGCATGAAGAGACAGAGAGCGTCACAGGTTTCCAGGCTGGGTTATGTCGTACTCCGAGGAGGCTCGTGACGGCGGGGGCTTCCGGCAAGGTTTGCCACCAATACTTCTTGTAAGCTTCGTTGAAATATATACCCGCGTCATCACCTAGAATTACGTGATTAGCAGGGACCAAAGCTGTCTCGGAAGGATCAAGAGATCTTCGACTGGAAGAGTAGATCTCGATCCCTAAGTTGAGTTGTCCTTGGGCTCCCATGAGCTGAGCATCCAAAATAGGTCGTGCACTGCTGTGGTAACAACGCAGTTATCGGCTGTGCGCGGAGATCGCTTGTTGTACGGTGAAGCTTCCCACAGGTGACCACTGTCCCCTTCAAGTTGTAGTGAACGCGAGATGCACCTGGCTTGGGCCCGGTTGTTGTGAGTCATGACGTTAAAATCGGGCAAATTCCGTAGTGTAAGTTTGATGTGTTCGAAGTTGAAATGCTCGATGTCGTTTTGCCGTTAACGTGTTAGGGTTGCCGGTTGAGCGGAGGAACGGCCATTGTGGGTTGAGCGAATCGGGAGGGGGAGCTAGGTTTCTCTAGACAGAGTTGCCTCAGATGGGTTAGTGGCGGCAGATCGAGACATTTTGGTCCGTTAGTGACGTTATAAGGTAGAGCGGAGAGTAAGGTAAGAGGAGATAAAAGGTGGGGGGGTTGGGGGGTTGGGGGGTTGTAGCTGAGAGAGATTGAGAGGTGGGAAATAGTACTTAGTAGTAGATCGAGTAAGACATAGCGTTCACTTGGTGCTACTGCTGCTGCTGCTGTTCATGTTGGGGATGATGGTGACAGATGAGTGGGAGAGGGGAAAAAGAGAATGGCAGACGGGGGTTCTTCAAAACCTAGATTCAATTTGAACTGACAGACATACCTTCTCGCTCGTAGCTATCTGAAGCCTGCCACTTCTGGATTAAATCTATAAAATGCTACTCTCTGGCCTACACCAGCCTCGCGACTTCATGCTTTCTGTTTTCCGCACCGGCTAGTCTCCCAAGCAAACTCACATATATTACTCTCGAGGCAAGAGGTAAGCAAATTATTTATGTATATAGTACCGCTTGTTATTCTACATTTATATTACGGAGCCAAAGGGGAACTTGAACAGATAAAGTTCAGCTTGGGTAGCCATATATCTTACGCCAATTCCCTTAAAGCCTACCTAGGTAGTCGTGAAAAAAGTACTCAAAGCGCAGTGCGAGACGCGTAGAGCGTAGTCAATAGAAGTCTGCTCGTAACTCATAATACTCTCGATAATCGGTTGGATGACAAAACCTTTGATACGTGAAATAGGCCATGAAACGGCCGGGTAATAATCCAATACTCATAAATTCGGCAGAGATCCGGGCATAGGGCACGAGTAGGGCTAGTGGAGGGCCGCCGAGTATAATGGACCCCAGTGCTCGGCCGGGAACTGTACCACGCGCATATCAAATATCCACATCATGGACCGTCTTGGGGTCTGTTTCCTGCTTTCTTCCTTCGTATCCAGCTTCTGCTTCAACACTGGTGTGATCGGAAACAGTCCATACTGTTGGTAAAACAACAAGAAGGGATCCGATACATAAGCCCCAGTTCATCCCTAGCTGTGTCAACGCGCTCGCATGGAGGGCGTTGATCCTCCATGCCATGGTGCTACCTACAGCTTGGAATGTCTTGTATGCCCCCACGAGGATGGCCGCTCGATTAGAACTATTAGACTCAGTTCCAATGAGCCAGTAGGCAAAACCCTGCCACAACGCGTCGTAACCGCCGTAGAATATGTATAGGATAATTGGCCCGGCCGAGGTGCTCCCCTCTGTATAGTCGATGTCCTGGATGTGGCCGGCGGCAATGCGCTCATTCTCCCACAGCTGGAACGCGTATCCTCCGCCCCAAATGACCATCCCGGCGACGATGAGAACGACCCAGCCGATGCGGGCGCGCATGCTGCGACTGAACCACGGCATGTCGAGGAGGAGGCCAATGAGGAGGCCGCCAAGCATCTGGGCTATCCAGTAGAGTGCACTGTTCAGGGAGCGTGTACGGATGTTGAAGGTCCGGCCATTAACCTCATTCTGCTGGTAGCTGTAGAATACATTGGCAGAGTAGAAGAGCGGGATCATCCCGACTACACGCCACCTCGTCATTGTCCTGACGGCTATTCTGATAGTGCCCTTAATGCTACGCTTCTCGGTTTCGACAGCTTTGTATAGTTGGGCGAGCCGGATGCGTGATGGCGAGCAGATAAAGAGACCGAGAAAAAAGCCGAAAACCATGATAGCCAGCAGGGCAATGTACGTCGAGTCAGTCACAGTGCTACTCGTGGAGTGATAGTTCAAGCCGAAAGAGACTAAAGATCCGATGCCGCCGCCAAGGTTGAAGATGACCCAGAAGACGGCGATAGCTCTGCCTTTCTGCGACTCTTCCACGTATGTGGTCATGATGGCTCCGTGGACGATCCAGAGGAAGGAAGCGCCGATACCAAGGATGGCGCCCGAGGCGACGACGAAGGCGCCATTTGCATAATGGTTGAAGTGTAGCAAGCTCCCGGTGTAGAGGGCGTACGTCCACCCGCCGATTAAAAAGCAGATGCGCGGTCCGACCCACGAGAATATCAGGCCTGCGATGAAGAGAGCCGTAGCTGCAGTGGTGGCGTGCAAGGCGACATTGGCATTATCAGCTACGGTCGGGTCCACCTGACCTGATCCCCCGATGCCACTAAGAGCATTATATATCTGCGCAATTCAGTACCAATTTTGGAATTCCTTCGCTACTCATATAGATGCCGGGGGTTACAAGCAACTTACTCCAGGGAGACAGAAACAGATCGCGCTGATGAGCAAGATCTGCGTCCATGGATGGGCATAGAAGCGCGCGAGCTTAGACGATTGTCGCTGGCAGTAAATATCCTGCTGCGACCCCAAGCTTCCCACACTAGCTTGGCCACAGATTGGAGGTTTCTCTTTCGAATCATTGGGCATGTTGCACCATTTGTTGCTGTCCTGAGGTCTGAGGATACTAAGCTCTTGGTGGCGACTTATGGCGGTTGACTCTGGATGTTGGACGGCGGGCAAGCCACGATCGCAGCCTACGAAACTAACAGTAAGGTCGAGCGGCCCGTATCGCTGCTGACGGGCACGTTACATGCATCGATCGCCATCGTATCTGAGTTCTATGAGTTACGTAGATATGTTCGCCGTACGGCTGCATGCTATGCGGAGTAGAGAGGTGCATACAGCCAATTGAAATAGTAGGAGACGCTCTCTTCTGTATCGTTCCTCCGCTACTTCCAGGTCTATCCCCCGCGGCGATACGTGCTTGCAGATCTGCGGGGAAGAGTTAATACGTAGTACAGCGACGAATGATACCTATCCGGCATGGATCACGGGCTAGAACGGAGGGAGTTCCCGCGGGTAACGAACGCCGGCGTATTGTCGAGTCTTATGGAGATTACCTGTCTCTCAGCTATTGCCTACCGATCATAGAGCTAATGGTCACTCACTACCTAACTAACTCGAAATAACACTCTCGATCCTCGAAACTTGAGATTTCCGTTCGTATAGTTTGGACGAAGGCGACGAAATTATACCCCGCAGCCTAAGCGATGCTGACACCTGTTGAGCTCGGTGGCTTGCAGACTGAGCAATGCAACCCCCGGACAATCGACATTGACAGGGTACCGACTCTTGAGCTCTGTCAAATCCTTAACCGGGAAGACCGCGATGTGCCGTTGGTAGTCGAACGATGTATACCAATAATTGCAAAGGTTATTGACACTCTATCTGAGCGGGTGCGTAGTGGCGGCCGAGTCTTCTACATTGGCGCCGGGACTAGTGGAAGGTAAAAAGGCTAGCTTTACAAGCCTACTTCTCAACCTATCTTGGCTATAGAGTCTAAGGGAGTGGCTATGGTAACTAACCTACCGAGAGTATAGATTAGGTGTCCTCGACGCATCCGAGATACCTCCCACATACTCCGCTCCCATCGGCCAATTTGTAGCACTGATTGCCGGCGGCGACTATGCTCTTCGTCGCGCTAAAGAGGGCGCTGAGGACGATAGAGATGGTGTAGCGACTGATCTACAGAATTTCGACTTGGACCCGAAAGTAGACTCGTTAATTGGGATTGCGTCCTCCGGTCGTACGCCATACGTACTAGGCGGCCTATCGTATGTAAAGTCATTGGGGGCTACCACCGTTGCGCTCGTCTGTGTCTCACCTTCAGCAGCTGAGATCGAGGGCAATACAGACTACATTATATCCGCCGTGACTGGGCCAGAGGCAGTCACCGGGAGCACGAGGATGAAGGCTGGAACTGCGACAAAGCTGATATTGAACATGATCAGCACAGGTATCATGATTAAGCTTGGCAAGACGTATGGGAATCTAGTAGGTGTCCGGTTTCGTTGCATGAGGTTGTTTATACTTGTGTTAACTCGGTGCAGATGATCGACGTGAGAGCTACCAACGTCAAGCTCAAGCACCGAGCTAGGAATATCATTCGGCTCGTTGGCGGTGGAGCCTGCGCGCAGTCTGATATAGAGCTAGACCACGTTCTAGAATGCTGTCGCGGGAGCGTCAAGCTGGCTGCTGCCACCATTGGTTTAAAAGTGCCAGTGGTGGAGGCAGAAGACCGGCTCCAGCGGCATGGGGGTGTCCTTGCCCGTGTGTTTGAGGAAGCTCACAAGAGAAAAGTACGGGAAAAGAGCCTTGATGATGGTTTGGTTCTCTGCGTTGATGCAGGAGGTACTAGTTGCAAGGCTGTTATTATGTCTAAAGACGGGGAGATGGGCGTAGGTATGGCTGGTCCTTGTAACGTGTACGTGGCTTGTCTATCTCAGCTATCCCTCACCTCGTCGCCGCTCACCTTTCTAGAACCAATACTGGCATTGATGTTGCCATGTCCACAATCCTCAGGGCGACTCAGGAGGCAGTTAATAACTGCAAAACGGCAGAAGGCCGCCGGATGCAAAATACCAAGCTGTTGGCTGCCTGGATTGGCATAGCTGGATACGGTAGACAGTTACTGAGTTCAACGATCGATAAGTCGCTCGCTCAACTACTTGGCCTCCCTCTAGGCCCTCAGTTGAGAATTACGACTGATATCGATCTCCTACCTACATGCATAGCCGGCCAAACGGACTTGGAGTCTGTAGTTGTTGTCGTTGCCGGGACGGGGTCTATCGCTGTGAGCTATGCGAGGGTTGACGGCCAGTTCCGGCAAACACACCGTGTCGGTGGATGGGGATGTCTCCTTGGTGATGATGGTTCCGGCTATAGCATTGGACGTGAAGCGCTTCGCAGAGCGCTATATTCGTCCGATCTCTGTAGCATGCACATGGGCCGAGACCCAGCTGCCACAACTCAGACACTACCGCGCTTGTTGCAGGCAATCATTCATCATTTTAAGGAGCTTTACCCTGATTCTAAGCCAGAAAATCTGCTTAGTACCATTCTGGCCCCGGAACCGGCCTTACACCAAGTTGGCGACGCTATGCTCGCAACAACTAGGCGTATTGCCAGTGTAGCCAAGCTCGTTCTTTCTATGGCAACCTCAGACAGCGAATCCAGGCGTATTGTAGAAGCAGGAGTGTCGAGTCTCGTGCATTTGCTAGTGCTGCTGATTCAAGCCGGAGGAATTAATCCCATCCGGTCGGGTCTTGTGCTGGCTGGGGGAATGATGCAGGACGAACTGTACAGAACATCGCTGACGCGCGATCTCGAGGCGAATTGTGGTAAATTCTGGCGTACCGAGCGTGTAGTCGAGCCTGCTGTTATAGGAGCACGATCTATGCTGAGCCAAATACTATGATCGGCTACAAGAGTAGTATTTAGGTGGCGTAATATTGCCGCAGTTGGCAATAGGTTGCCTCAATCTCTGCGAACTTCAGCTGATGGAAGCAATATGAGAGTGAGATACAGAAAAACTGGTTCGAGGTGTGACCTCAGTTCCCAAAATAAAGTCTTGTAGACTAACCTAGGCTACCAACGGGCGCCAACCTCGGCTCGGGGACTCCCTCATATGACGGGGCATGACGACTCGTCCCAGTGGTGGGTGTACTGATCCTTATTACCCAGGATCCATCACAAGCTCAACTTTTTATTACTGTTCAAAAGGGTAGAATTGGCTTCGGGGTAACACAATAAAAAGTTGCCGTGGGTCGTTGGTGGCCGAATATTCCTAACCGGAGTTACTATACTGCGATATTAGAAGGAATCCACTAATCCGCCCATCCGCTGACATCCTGATATCCGGCTTATCAGCAAGTCCGTGTAGGTATGATTTTCTTTTTCTTGTTACTTTATCATCTACCACTACCCGCTAGCGGCACCGTACATAGGAAACCCTAGCAGTCAATAGTCTACTGACTAACGGCCTGTGATCAAACCCCTATTCATCGTCTAGTAGGTAGAATTTTTCCAATTGAGTCTGCACTTGGCGGGCTATGTAAGTATCTAATACGACATGTGGTTACTTTTGCACATTACGGGATGCGCCATACTTAGGTTCCTATTATTAAATCGGCCTGCTGCAATTCCTCACGGTTATAGGTATAGGTAGTATTGAGGCCGCTAGGCCTCCCCGAAAACAGCGAATGTGCTCAATACACACATTAACATATATCTTTCAACCATATGCTATGCATTTAGGATCAAATTACATCTACCCACCTAGGTAGTTAAATAAGCGACCTGACACAAATGCCAGAACTCGGTTGCTAGTACATAGGGCTGTCAACTCTCAGCTCCAATTCTTATAATACAGCTGACCCAACCGGGGTTACGTTTCCGCGGCCGTGACTTAGGTGAGATGTACTTAGTACTACAATTTTTGAACACGAGATCAGTTCCCCTATATTTGAGCTTCGGAGCCGTGAGCGCAGTTGATAGTTTTAGCGGGTAGCTGCGTTCTGCTAGAGAAGAGCCGTGTCTATCTCGCTCTATCTTCTGTCCCTAGCAAGCGATCACCGAAAGCTAGCCGAGCGATCTCGCGGAGTGTCCGTAGGCTCAGACCCTGGATCGTTAGCGCCCAATGAAAGGATTCGTGTTCGTGGTCCGTGCAGGGCTTGGGATCACCCCGGAGGGATCAAACACTCACACGATCTTCGCCATTTGCCATATTCTCCATACCCTCCCTTTACCAATTACCCTCCCACTCGAATTCCTTTCCATTTCAACTTACTCCCCCTTCCCACCTATTCTGCCTTTCTACCTATTGTCTCTTGATGAGAACTCTCTGCGCACTATTAGTCCTCTGCGCTCAAGGGGAAGCCTGTGCTAGAAGAGCGAAACAGTAGCCTAACAGCGAACTATCGTCTAATTACTGGATTCAATGATACCTATATATCTACTACTTGACTAAGACTCTAAGATCAATAGATACTTATGCTACCATTTAACTGGGATTCTGATGAAATTTGCTGATGCTTCTCCGTAGTTAAAACACACGGCTATTCGTTATAGGTACAAACTTGCTAAGGCTACTGGTTATGAGAGAGTTGTTGTTGCTAGTAGAGGCAAGTCCTAATTATAATCATGCACTTGTTAGAAATATAACATAAAGATGAGGTTTGGTGTAGGCTACCGTTGAGTCGGGTTGTACTATTTTTGAACACAGCTAGTCCAATCATTGTCCGCAAACAGTGGTACAACCGCTGACTCGTTTGGTGCTGGGACATGGCTATGGCTGCTTACAATAGTAATACCTGGCAGCCGAATTTTGGAAGGACTACCAGGCAATCTTTCAACCTACGGCAGCTTCTTCGACCTGGCACATGATCTTATTCCATGGTGTACCTGACTAGTATACGACGCCGCAGGCTCGGTCCTCTTTCGGCGAATACCGCATAATATAGGATTGACGCAGTCGTGACCACCATTCATACAATATTGGTAGCAGTTGAGTTGGATACGCGTTTGACTAGTAGCGATGACGACATAGGGTCCTTGACAGACTATGCAGTATTGCGAGCTATTACACAGGCTAGAATCGCTTTGGTCAGTCTCAGTCCTACGGCCGAACTATCTTACTTATCGACTCTAAACTTATGCTACCATACATTGAAATGTGGGTGAACAACACTTGTATTCGCGTTTGTCTGTCTGAGAGCCGGTTTGAAGATGAACGATGACCAGGCTCTTCGACTTATTCCATAGATGTTGATCGATCATAGGATTCCGATATCGAAGCTTATGCATCAAGATTGCGGCAATGCTCCGCAACTACTGTAACTTGGAACCGCAGGGGTGCCACATGGCATAGTGCTCACTCCAACGTGGCAGCAAATGACATGTGAATACTATGGGGCGGCTGGTGTCAGCCTATAGCCCTAAATAGCCAGCTGAAGATCTTATGTGAACAACACTCATTATGAGGCGCAAGGCGTTAGGATGTGGCTGACTTCCGGAAATAGTTGGGTACAACACCTGATCATATCGATTATTACTTGCGTGGGAATATCTAGACGTGCTATATAATAAACAGCTATCCCGAGTATATAATGCTTGAACATCAGGCACGACAATTCACCACACAAGTCATACTCATTAGCCAGCTTTACGGTGTATCATTGCTCAAATGGCTCGTTTATCTTATCTTATAGCCTCATGCCTAGGGCTACTACAGTCCTTCGGATCGGCGACTGCTATTCCGTACCCTTACAATCTTGCCCCTAGAGTTACTCGCCACAACTTGACCTCTGAACAAGCAAGGAGTGAGCTGGGCCCTCAGCTTTCTAAGCAGGCGATGATATTCGGGCCTGGAGACAGCCGTTTTGCGAATATCACAGAAAGGTATCAGACTTTCTCCCCTCCGAATATCCAGGTAGTTGTTCAGCCTGGATCCGAGTCGGATGTCTCAAAGATTGTAAGCCCCTTCTCCTCATGTGAAATGCGTCTTCCGGCGTCTAACTATAAGAAGGTCAAATATGCCAATCACAATAGCATCCCATTCATGGCGATGAATCGGCGACATGCCTTGACCTCGAGTGTTGGAAAGTTTTCCGGCATCCAGATCGACATGTCTCTCTTGAGAGATATTAACATCCAGCCCAATAAAAAGACGGCGTGGTTCCAAGGCGGTGCATACGATGGACAGGTCATTGATTACCTTTGGGAACGTGGTCTTGTTGCTAGTTCGTCTCCTTACCACACTCTAGCGCTTTGAAACGATCTGCGACTAACAAAAGGCTAGCGACTGGAAGCTGCACTTGTGTCGGTATGATGGGCCCCGGCCTTGGTGGCGGCCATGGCCGTTATCAGGGACTTTATGGGCTCATTAGTGATAACTTAGTAAACTTGAATGTCGTGTTGGCAGACGGGACCGCCGTTAGGATAAACCAATCGAGTCATCCTGATTTGTGGTGGGCTATGCAGTACGTATTTGAGAGCATTTCATCTTGATCTTATTCCTTTACTACGAGGTTACTAACAATTGATTCCGTGCAGAGGAGCAGGACACAACTTTGGCATTGTTACCAGCTTCGAGCTCAAACTCCATCCACGCCAACTCAATACATGGTACTACAGAAACTACATCTTCCTCGATGCTCAGATGGACTCAGTGTTCGAAGAGATCAACAAGCTATACAAGAACGGCACTGGAGCACCTGGTGAATTCGGTAGCGTAGGCGTATACAGCATGAACCCGCAATATTCCAAAGACAAGGTAGGCTAGCTCCCCGCCTCCTACTCTCGTATCCGCGAGAATTGTGAAGACTGACTTATATAAGGCAACTCTTACTTGGTCGTTCATCTACGCCGGATCTGCCAAGGACGCCGCACCTTACTTGGCGCCCTTTGAGAAGATACAGAACGTAGCGCGAGAGGAGGGCAGCGTTCCTTATCCTCAGATTGCGGTCATCCAGGGAACCGACGATGCCAGTGAAAATTGCCAAAAGAACCGAACCCACATTACGACCACGGTGAACCTCCAAGTCTTCAACGTCACCGCCCAGCGCCAAATCTACAATTTATATAACCAAAAGATTAAGGAGCACCCCGAACTCTCATCCGCTGTAGCCACCATGGAGCTTTACTCGGTCGATGCCGTCCGAAAGGTTCCTCAAAAACAGTCGTCATTTGCACAACGCGACGAGTACATACTGAAGTAAGCACTTGGCCCATCTCCTCGATTATCTCCTAACTTCTTTAACTAATAACATATAGTTACTTTGATGTACCTTTCACGGAAGAAAGCAGCCTTGAAGGGTTTGCAGAGGAGTGGGCTAAAGAGACCCGCGATTTGTGGAACGCCGGGCAGCCCAACCGCCGACCAACGACGTACCTGAACTATGCTTTCGGTGACGAGAGTCTCGAGAGTATCTACGGCTACGATGGGCAGTTAGACAGGCTGCGCAATCTTAAACATAAATACGACCCGGAAAACCGATTCCAGTATTACAACCCTATTATCCAACAGTCGAGCTATTAGGCGGGATGCTCCTCCGCGTCCGCATCTCGACTTCCCAATCAACATTGGGCCTCCACACGATGCTCAATGGTGGCAATCCCTATTAATTGATTTTTCCGTTCGCATATTCTAAGGCGCATTTGCAATTTGGGGCAGGGTACAATAGATTTATAGAGTCAGGGGTGGCGACGACGGTATCATGGCTTGAGACAGGGTTGGATTTCAGCTCGCAATTATTTTTAGGTCTATTCTACGGAGTAGAGGTGCATGATTTCTTTTGGTTTCGAGTCCGGTTAGGCCCATTTTAGACTTAGACCCGCAGATCCGGCACAATCCAGTCTTGGCCGTATAATGGAAAACAACTTGTTGGCTTTTATCATTTTTCTGCATTGCCATGTTATAGACATAGAATTTGATATATGATAAATCAATATCGGACACTTAATACGGAGGCGTCGGCCGAGTCTAGGATTTCCAGTCCGAGCTGCCGGGGTATCATGTTCACTTTCGCCAGGCTTGCCTGGCAAGGAATAAATCAAGAGTAATTGGTGCACGAAAGTTCATCGAAACATATAAAGGCGTATACCAATTGATAAAGTAGAACAGAAATTGGATTGGGTCGTGCAGCGCTTGATCTATTGAGGATAGGAGAGAGTGCCGTACATTGATCATCCATGCACCGAAAGCGGTCTCATGTTGGGGTGTTTTCTTGCGAGGACAGACATACAGAATGTGCGATACTATTCCCTAGAACTATCATGACCTATCCGCTCTAGTACGAACAATCTGCCGCTTTGATGACTGCTCTTTAAATAGGATATAAATTGATTGATCTGATCTGATAGGTTATTCCTATAAATTTCTAGACCAATTGCATACATCATGGCGAATGATACTTGGCAAGTGGCTCAGCCGATGGCTCGATATTGGACATTTCAGCGATAGAAGGGTAAAGACTTTCTCCTTCAGAGCCAATATTGAACATTTTGCCATCCTGGAGGTATACCTCAATCCATGTTAGGGTAGCTTTCGCGGTTTCATGGTTGACATAAGACATTGACTCTTCATGGAGAGCCCTGAACTCTTCATCTTTGGCTATAGCGTGGACCACGGCGGGGTCTTTCACGTAGTACTCGAGCTCGAGGTCGTGTTTATTGATCTGGTAAGGAAACTTCAAGCTTTGAGCCAGTTTCTGGGTACTCGAAGAGTTGTAAGCCTAAGATGCATGTTAGACGAGAATATCATCGATCAAATGGGGTGAGAGGGCCACCAACTACTTGATACTTCAGAACTCCGTATTTCTGGTGAATCTTCGCGCTTCTTATGGCATGATCTCTAGAGAAGCGGTGAAATTCTTCTTCTGAAACGCCTTCTTTACGGTGATACACTCCCGAAAATCGCAGGACACGCTCGGGCGTAGCCATAATGCAAGGATATATGTGAATGCCGGGCGGGCGAATGGATGGATGTCAGGCTTTGCTGTGTAGGTGTCACACTCCGTACTATTAGTGATACTAAAGTTGACATATGGATGATGCACAAGGAGAGAATTATATAGAACGAGACGAGGCCCGTGCAGTCCGTGATATGTGACGTACTACGTCATTGACGTCCCGCTTCTAGTCCGTTGGCTGCAGTGTATCCGCGCTAGTGGCCTCTTTGAAGCAAATGATCTGACACATCTTTCTCTGACAAGTCAAAAACGAGACATTATAGACAAAGATCCCTTGCCTTGATTTGAGCGTGAACATAATTTGATGTAGACCATTGAAGCATGTGCTCTCACCCCCAGTAACCTTGCGAAAATTAGGCTCGATAGAACATAAGCAACTTGGGGTATCAGCACTGGAACCTGACAGCCAGCCCAACGATGGCAGACGACCCTTACAGCCACGAGGCATCTTCCACGGCTTCTTTCTCCCGTCGCTCTGTTGATGACCCTCAAGCTAAGCCCCGAGGTAGGGGCTTGCGCTTTTGGGTCGTCCTAGTAGCGCTAGGGATTACTTCTCTAGGAGCAGCGGTCGAGAGTACGGTGATTTCTACTGCGTTGCCACGCATCGCTGAAGCTCTTGATGCAAAGGAGTTGTACGTGTGGTTTGCGAATGCATATACTCTAACCAGGTGAGTATTCGTCTCTTCCATCTTGCCGTTTTGCCTAGACTTACCCCTTAATCTAAGCACAGCTTTTTTGCCCCTCCTTGGCCAAATGGCCGACATTTTCGGTCGCCGTTGGATCACGATTGGTGTCGTAGCTTTCTTTGCACTAGGTAGCGGCATCAGTGGTGGCGCTACTTCTGCAACGATGCTTATAGCTGGGCGTGCAGTGCAAGGTGTTGGAGGAGGGGGGATCATACTAATGATCGAGCTGATTGTATGCGACCTTGTAGCCTTGCGCGACAGAGGACGTTTCACGGCCGTCATACTAGGGGTGTTTTCGATCGTCTCATCTCTTGGTCCCTTCATTGGCGGCGCGATAGTCTCGGGAACGACCTGAAGATGGGTCTTCTACATCAATTTACCAATATGCGGCGTTTCCTTGGTCCTACTTATTAGCTTCCTCCATCTCAATTACGATCGTGCACCATCGATCACCGAGCGTCTCCGTCGCATCGATTACTTCGGCAACACCATGCTAATTGCGTCAGTCACCGCTATCTTGATAGCGCTCAGTTATGGAGGGACCCGCTATGCTTGGTCAGAGTGGAGGGTATTATTGCCCCTGATTCTCGGGTTTGTAGGACTCGGCGCATTCGTATTATATGAATCATCGCCGTGGTGCATTGAACCTGTGACACCGCCACATCTTTTTCGAAATCGAACCTCCGCTGTGGCGTTCTATCTCACTTTCATACATTCTCTGCTGTCATTCTGGGTGCTTTACTTTCTACCGGTATATTTCCAGGCGGTTCAAGTCAAGAGCCCTAACAGGTCCGGTGTCCTCCTGCTTCCGACTGCCACCATTATCATACCCGGTAGCTTGGTCGGTGGCATCGTCATGTCTAGGTTTGGCAAATACCGAATTTTACACTTTGTTGGCGTTGCTTTGATGGCAATAGGGACGGGGACTTTCATTCTTTTCGACCAGAACAGTAGCCTTGCTCTCTACGTATCCCTTCAGATCATTGCGGGGCTTGGGGCCGGTATTTTGCTAGCTGTGCTACTACCGGCAGTCCAAGCCGCGCTAACCGAGAAGGACACCGCACTCTCAACCGCAACCTGGAGCTTCATTCGTACATTTGGGACGGTATGGGGCGTCTCGGTTCCATCCGCTATTTTCAACAGTCGCTCCAACGACTTGTCCAAACGTATCGACGATCCCTCCGTGAGAGCCCTTATCGCTCACGGGCAGGCATACTCACATGCCACAAGCGATGTATTGCTATCACTGACAGACCATACGCGGAGTCAGGTGGTCGGCGTTTTCAGTGATAGTCTTAGGCTTGTATGGATCATCGCAACTGCTGTGGCTGGCGCGTCATTCTTGGTCATATTTTTGGAAAGGGATATGAGTCTACGAAAAAGTTTGGATACTGAATACGGTCTAGACGACGGAAGAGAAGGAACCGAGGGTAAATTTGAAAAGAACAGCGGAACTAAGGAAAGAGGCGTGAAGGTTCCAAACATAACGAACGAGGCAGTTTGAAGAAACATCATAATTATAATACCTATGCAATAGTTCTGCAGAGGAGTTCTATCTATAACTTTCTAATTTGAAGCATTCGACAAGAGGGAATAGCGATTCATCGGCTTACTTACTCGAGCAATTCTATCAATTCTATTTGTTCTTATTACCATCGAAACCGGCTGCTACGTGCATTGACTTTGCACCTTTTCCCCTCAAGCAATAAACTCCTTCCACTTCATGATCAGGTTCGCGCCAGGGAGTGCCCCACCAAAGATACTGTAAAATATCCCAAGCGGGCATAAGTAGTTAGCCTTCGGTGGACACTATAATCTCATACATCTACTACGATCCCTTCATATTAGCACTGATTGTAGACAGTAATTAGCGCAGAAAGCCGTACCGATATCAATTATTCTCAAGAGATGTTTCAAGATATATATATCAATCAACGTGTCATAATTAATGCGCTAAAAATGCTGGGGCCTCAGAGTATATATATCGTTCCCGATTAGATACGAGAGTCGGGAACTTAAATCTACCGTAGGCCCTATTACTACTGGTAGACTTCCGCCTAATAAAGATAGTCGAGCAGGCTAGCATAATATGTTCTGTTCAAGGTGTATTTGGAGAGCAGTCTTTGCCTGAAGAACATGCTGCAATTTCCAATTAAGTGTAGGCGTCTCCTGCTCTATATTTAGCAATTTGAAAAGTGAATGTTTAGCTCTGGTGGTATAGTGTTAGCCCAATCACACTATCTACTAAATTTTTCTGTTTGATGCCGAGGGCGAATACGTTTCGTGATTGGTGGCTAACTGACATGGAAATAGACCTTGTTTCTTTAACGCTTGACGGCTCTATGTTCTGACCAAATACGGCTAATTCATAGGGACATATCCTTCAAGTTCTGTGTTCATGATCCTTTCTAGACCCTAAATTCAGATAATTCGACCATAGTACGATCCCACTCTTCTCCCTGTATGATTCTCGATTCCAAAAAGTTGATCTCAAACGGTTGGTTGGGGAATGCAGGTGTTGCAGTTGCCACAGGGTCCCGGCTCGACGATTACTTCCACGGTGCACGACGGCGCCAAAGTGGTGGTGGTAGACGGGAATGGAGTATGGGGTAGCTGCCCCGGGCTGCAGGTGCTCGTAAGGATAGGGCACGCAATGTGGCAGACCCCAGGGTAGGTCTGCGTGCTAGTGATAGTCGTGTACCCTGTTGGGCACTCGTAGGACCCCGGAAATGTGGTCACTGCCGGGGCAGGTACAGCGAGGGCGCTGAAGACGCGTTAGTACGAGAGGATGGCAAATATTGCTGCTAGAGAGGAGGCTATAGCGAGGTTGGGACTTGTTGCGAGGTTCGGAAAGGACCGCCATGATTATCTTACCCCTGCGAAAAGGCTACAGCGGCAAGAGCCAGGTTCATGAAGGACTGCATCTTGGTTTAATGCGAAGTGTTTGTTAGACGAATTGGTTGAGAGAAAGAGCTTGTATCGAAGCTGAAGCTAAGGAATAGGATGTTGCTATCGAATTCTATCCGTTGCCAAGCTTGGGTTTCTTGGCCGGATTTATACTCACTTAGATCAAGTCCTACCTCAGAGAACAACTTTCTTTTTCATACCCAATGAAGAAAGCAGCGACGAATCATAACTGGAAATCCAAGCACGATAGCGAGATCGGGGGACAAGAGCTTTCGGATGGGTCGGTCTTTCTAGAATCAGCCTAACAAGCCTATTAATTTGGGCGCACAGGGATCCCTTTCAGCCTCCAGGGTGAAGTACGAAGCTAAGATGATGTGAGCTCTAGATCGCCAGTGTGCTATGGAGTCACGAGAACAGCGATAGAGGATTTTACGATGGATATGAGATTACTTCGTATTGATAACCTGTAGCGCCAATAGCATTGAGCAACACGCCAGCTTAGTAGTGTTTTTAAACCTCAATGACAACATCACAGAGTCACGGCGGTTCTATAATACGCTCCGCGGCCATGTGATACTATAGGACTGACTAACTTTGGTGCGTATTGTAATCAATTGGGTTATATCGTCTTCGCTTCACATGACAGCCTAGGTATCTTCATTAGTTAGTCCTAAAGGACTTTGGACGAATCGGGTTTCCTGGCGCTATTGGTCCAGCGGCGTGGGTAATATCCATTATGAGACCTATGCTGCGCGGCTGAGAATGGTCTAGAATAAGCTGACGTCAAGGGTGGCGTGCTATTATTTTAAGTCTCAGTTGCACAGTATTAAGCTACACGATCGCATATTATTTAAGGCGAAGGAACGTAGGTCCGTGCGAGTGGAAATGGTAGCTGGTAAGCCATCGGCTCCCATAGCAGTTCAAGAATTTAACTGCAGCTAGGTACTCATAAATTCTAATCTATATTTTAATGTGGCTAATGCGATACGGCCAAAGTAGTGAATCTACCATGCTTAAGACGACCATTCGTCTTGAAAAGCCACGGCTGCAAGTTCTCTTGAAATATATGTAACAAAACTCACGAGTGGTGACTAAACTTAGCTGGAAGTTACCTCACGGTGATTAGGTTAGGTGGCTTGGCTCCTGCGTTTGTAGGACAATGCCAGCTGGAGAGCTTCGTTCTGCGGATCGTTCGCGGTACAAGGAAGCCTATTTTCGGATCCTACAACTACCACCCCCGGGGGCTTCGATAACGGCAGTGTAGCTCAGTGTGTCTACACGACAGGTGGCGTTTTGCGGAGATTATGAGATTGCTGCGAACCAAATATAAAGTACTAATAACGCCACGCCGACGAAATGGCCGATTATGTTCCGACCACAAGCACATTGAAACGGAACACGTGCACAGAGGGAATTCTATGAAATCAACACACGTACGGACCTGCGCCCAAGAGACCCAGCCGAAGATAAGTACTCCAAAGGCGAACTGGTTGATGGTTACATCTTGAGTGGCTAAGCTGCAACTACCCGCACTGCCTCAAAACAATCGGCAGCAGATAGTCAAGCATCTGACTCATAATCCAGATCTCATTTCTTACGACAGAAATACGTCATTTAAACGGAATATTTATTGCATACATACCAAACTCTAGAGGTCTGAACGTATTCACTCAGTGCCTCAAGCGATTTTAACCGGGAGTGAAAGCATCGCATCCCTAGAGTTCGATGAATATGGCCAGCCTGACCACAATAATAAATCTGGAAGCCAGAGTATAGCTAAAATATGTAATGAAAATCGGCTCGCAAAAAGACAAGAAGAGACAAAAAGAAAAAGGAAGTCAAGATGATTCCGTTGGTGAAGGAACTCTCTCGATATCTGATGTTGTTAGCAGCGTAACTCGCCATCTCAGAACCAAGCAATATGACCTTTTCACTATTGTATTTCCTATCCAATTCCCGTACCAGCATCTCGGACAACCGCCGTGGGTAATGTCATATAGATCAAAGGGTCTAGTGCCGACTTAAGCAGAAATAAATCAATGACGCTTATATACCATTTTATTGCCCGCAGAGCCGTCTCAAAACCCCAGAAACACGCTTTTACTCTTTCCTGACTGCGGCTAAGTCTAAATTCAGTACCGGTGATCCTAGTTCTAATGGAATGTATCCCACACGTAGTTATCGATATCGCGCTGATCTCGGCTTACGCTCCGATAGAGTGCTTCATCGATTACTCGCAAATCGCTTTAGATGTTGCTTGCTCTTGGGCAGCCTATTCCTCAGCTGCATTTCCAGGGATCCAAACGCTATGTTCTAGAAGCCAAAAATGTGTAGAAACAGGAGCAACTTTTGCTACGAGCGTTTCTTGGGCGATTATAAATGACAATTTACTCTTAAACCTATCTGTATCTCCCATGATCAAAGACAAGTAGGAACTTGATATTTGAATTCTCCGCATGCTAGCGAGGTCACCGCATCCATTTTGTTCGTGGACCAGCTTTCCCTAGCGCTAATCTAAAACTAGGTACCGCTTTTGTCCCTATTCAGGACCAGTTACGACTGCAATGCCCGTCAGCCCATTTAGAAAAATCATCACAAGTCGCAACGAAATATATGCGGACGATTCCCACCCTTCGACGTTTAAACCTTCTATCCATCCCGGACCATCACCTAGTGCTAGACCTACTACTCCTAGCATCTCTGTCCAATAGTAATACTTTGGCAATTATAATAAGCTCTATAGCGTTACGTAAGACTAGTGAGATACACAAAATGGAACATGTATTTTGTATATACTAAGCGTTAACAACAGTGCGTATAAGTAGATAGTAGCTAACTTTAGAATTTTATTTATGGCTGGCTACCTTTAGTAACCATGTCCTAAGACATATTCTACCTACCGCCTTCGAAGAAGTTGACAACGAGACATGACTGAAAATCGCAAAAATAGAAAAAGGAACTCTCGATCGGGGAATCGAACCCCGGCCACCTGCGATTTGCTTCGTATTGACAAGCAGGTATCCTTACCACTAGACCAATCGAGACTCAACAACTACATTCAGCCACACGATCATCCGCTATGATGGGCTTGGCCGGGGATTGAACCCGGGACCTCTCGCACATTTGCTTTCGGGTGTACCCTAAGCGAGAATCATACCACTAGACCACCAAGCCATTCGGGACTAGTTGTTGAATCCGCCGCCTCTCAGGACGTTACACAAGCCCGGGAATGTGAGTTTTGGAGAGCGGAATTAGTTTTTGCCTAATTACCTACTTAGGTTGCAAACAAGTCGAGATTTCGACATCTTCACATCTTACGCAAGCTTGATCTTACGTAAAATCTAGCTACATATTAGAGTAAGGTAAGACCCTCGTTAAAAAATGAACCTTCAGCTGAGAGTTAAACTTGAACCGTAATCCTTGGGCATACGTTTAACTCAGCCTGGCCAACGACCAGCTGTTCGACGGCTTTTGCCATGAACGTAATACTAACCGCAATTAATTATATCCTTTCAAAAACAAATAGACCAGTAACCCGCACGTCGTTAAACACTGAAGATAATAGTCTTTTTTCGGATATCTACCTTAGCATCGCTATCATAACCTGGGAACGCGCGTATATTTTGCAAAAACTTCTCAACACTATGTTGCTCCCAGTAATCATATTATTAAATATAACTAGAATGCTTGTTCTACTTGTTGAAGAAATCGCTAAACTGAATATCTATTGTCTACTGCTGTGAAGCTGGGTATTATGGTGGCGGACGTATGAACGGAGATAGGTCGGAGAATACAGCAGTCCCAGTCAAATTTACGTATAACGCCAAGAAATCTGGCAACGTATGAGCAATGAAGCGCTGTACTGTAATACTTAGAACCACCTATAAATTTAGCGTAGTCAACCACTGTCACAGGCTTCTAGGTACGAATGGCAATGTATAAGTAGGTATATGTAGGTCCTGAATACCTGTTGATATACGAGGATCTCTAACTACATACTACTTCCGATAGCTGAGTATTTATTTATATATAAGCAGCCTTTTTGTTCTATACTTTAGAAGCAAAAGTATGTAGTTGTAGGTAGTTAAAATAGTAATAACCGCTATAAGCTTAAGTAGCTATAGCACCCTATTTTTGCTATATAGCAGTCGATTACGCTAAATGTATAGGTGGTCCTAAGTATTACAGTACAACGCCTCACTGTTCATACGTTGCCAAAATTCTTGGCGTTATACGTAAATTTGACTGGGACTGCTGTACAGCGGCAAAACAATAAATCGACAAGAGTCTAGATCCCGATCAGGAAATCCAGCACCCTGTCACGGCGGGCCATGATTCGCCTGGGGCGGCTCGATTCAGTGTTCGCTCCACGAGCCTAGCCGGATCAGGCGTAGCGGGGCATTGCGTGATCATCGGCGCTCAATGCGAAATTCAAAATTAGATTCGCCGCGCAGCGCTTCTCAGCCTCTGCCACATGCTAAGTTCCCGTGTGGCCGCATCGCCAACCCGCCCGAGCGGATACTGACACTGCAGACCGATACCCGCTGCCGACACTGGGCCTGTCTTGCGCCATCGCAGTATGCGAATAACACAATGGCCGCCGTCAACGTCTGGGGCCTATCATCTGGGGTAGGAGGAGGAGAGGGTGGATATTTCGTGTAGTTTTTTTTTTTTTTTTTTTTTGCGATTGCATTTATTTGTAAGTGCTACGGGTCTGTCTTGGTTCCGTTTCTTTGCGGTCCGACTTATACCTTGAAGCTGTTGCATTCGTTTTTATATAGTCGCAAAGTGCTGGTTGTGACTTGGAACGAGCCTATCTAGGGAACAATTTCATTATAGTGCATATTGAAGTTGGTTCCTCTTCCACGTCTTCTCTGATTCTCTGATTTAGCTTGGGCCCTTCTCGCATAGCATACTGGAACTGCTTGGCCCTTATCTCCCCAGCCGCTGCTCAATAAGCAGTGAAGATGTCACCAATACAAGCCGAGGGTGCTGGTGCCCTTGCCAGCCAGATCACAGTACCTGAATCCCAGGCTAAGAGGGTCGAATTCACCAGGCAGTCGGCCAGTCTACCCTTCGGTCAAGCCGTGCCACTGTCGTCAATATCTGGCCCTACCTATGTCACTGGTCAACTGCTCGTCCAGCAGGTCGCCTATGCCCTATCTGATAAGATCTTCTCTTACTCCCCTGAGACCTTCGACTTGGATATCGCTGTAAAAGACTGGGCTGCCCGCCAAGAGAAGAACATCCATGGCCGTACAACTGCTGTTCTGCCACTCCAGACTCGCACCGGCGCAGGTGCTTTTGCGCTGGGCTACATCTTCTCTAAGGATTTCGACCTGAGCAAGCGCCACATCCCGCAAACGTTACTAGCACCTTCACTGAGCTTGCGCCACTTGCGATCCGCCTTGGATCAGTTGTCCCTACTCTACGGCGTCGCCAGCCCCTTTGTAGCGCACGTAGCCGCAGTAGACTACACCTCGGATAATGGCCTTGTCGCCGACTACGGCAGCGCCCTGCAGATCTCTGAAGAGCTCGGACTCGCTCTGGTGTCGAGCGCATCCGCCTACGAGTCCCAGCACATGTCTCTGCTCGCTACCTTGATGGCCAAAATTGTCCCTACACTGCATGTATACGATGGCGTCCGTACATCCCGCGAGACATTGCGAGTCATCGACGCTCTCAGCCAGGCTGGCATTACCGGGATCTTCAACAAGCTGGCTCAGTCTGTTGATGCCTTGAATACGCGCCTAGATAGTGCTGGCAAGGTTTTCGAGCTTCTCCAGGCCTTCAATGGAGAACTCGGCACGGAATACGAACCTTTTGAGTATGTCGGTCACGAGTCCCCCGATACCGTCTTCGTCGTTTTTGGCAGTGTGGAGGCTCAGCTTGCTAAACAACTTGTTCCGAAACTTGTGGCCGACGGCGCCAAAATCGGCGTAGTTAGCGTCCGGATCTATCGCCCATTCATTGAAGAAGCTTTCATCAAAGTCCTTCCCTCTTCAGTTCAGAGGATCGACGTTTTGGGACAGGTGGCGAACGATACTGCTGTGTCGGACAGCTCTATTCAATCAATTCTCTACTCAGACGTCTTAACTGCCGTTGCATTCTCCTCTAAGTGGGCATCAACACCAGTGGTAGTCGATGTCAAGTATGCGGCTTCGCAGGTTCTAACTCCTACCGGTATTGCCGCAATCATCTCTCAGGGCGTAAACAAAGCGACGACAGAATCGAAGATCTCTCTACCTCTTTTAGACACCGTCGACCAATATATCTTCTGGGATACCGACGATTCGACAGCGCTTCATGCACCTACAGTCGTCGGCAATCTACTCTCCCAGGACTACAACAGCAATGTCTACCTAAGCGAGTCACACGACAACCTTGTGCAGGGAGGTGTTGTACGAACGGATCTTCGGTCGTCACAGAAGACGATTGACGCTCCTTACCCGGCCGAGGAAGCTGATGTTGTAGTCGTCGGCAATGAGAAGCTTCTCAAGGATTTCGCCATCTCACAGAGCGTCAAGGATGGCGGCAAGTTGCTTCTGCGGCTACCAAACTTCAAGGATGAGGAGGCCGAGAAGAGGATTCCTGAATCTATACGCCAGGACATCCAGAAGAGAAGCCTTTCTCTTTACGTTTTGGACACCGGTCTCTCTCCCGCTTTCGAAGCTGACAGTGACGCTACGCGCTTATTGGTTGAACTAAGCTTCCTCAAGCTCGCCAAGCCTAACCTAGAACAGGATTCGCTTCGAAAGCTATCTGAATCTGGAGGCAACCAGGTTAAATTCGATGAGTGCACCGATGCCGTAGGAAAATGCCTAAAGCAGATCGAAGTTCCCGAGTCATGGGCCGAGGTTTTGAGCGACGCCTCAATTGAAGTCGCCAAAACTCTGAAGGCCAATAGCTTCGTTCCATTTAACAAGGAGAAGGCGGACCCGGAGCTCCATCTTAGTAGCTGGGAAGCCGCTGCTAAAGGCCTTGTCTTCAAGGAAGCCTACTCCACGAGCATCAGCCTCCGACCCGACCAGTCGGTCCAGACTTACACTATCCACGTCAAGGAGAACCGTAGGCTCACGCCAACCACCTATGACCGGAATATCTTCCACATCGAGTTTGACCTGGGTAACTCCGGTCTTACGTACAAGATTGGAGAAGCTCTTGGTATCCACGCTGAGAACGATCCTGAGATGGTCCTCGAGTTCATTGAATCGTACGGTCTGAATGCAGGCGAGCTCGTGCAAGTACCTTCTCGTGAGAGCCAGGCTGTCGTAGAGACTCGAACCGTCTACCAGACATTGACACAGGGCATCGATATCTTCGGCAAGCCACCCAAACGATTCTACGAGCAGTTAGCCGAGTACGCGACCGACGATTTGGAGAAGAAGAAGCTAGCTTCCCTAGGTTCTCAAGAGGGAGCCGAGGAGTTCAAGCGCCGTTCAGAGGTCGACACCGTCACTTTCGCTGACATCTTGGAGGAGTTTAAATCCGCTCGCCCTAGCTTCCCAGAGCTTGTCCGGTTAGTTGGTCCCCTGAAACGCCGTGAATACTCCATCGCATCCGCCCAAGCCGTGTCACCCAACATCGTCGCTCTCATGATTGTCGTTGTGGATTGGGTTGATACCCAGGGTAGAACTCGCTTTGGTCAGGCCACACGCTACTTGAGCCGCTTGCCCGTTGGCGCCGCCGTGACTGCTTCCGTGAAGCCTTCAGTCATGAAGCTGCCTACTCGTGACGACGCTCCGCTCATTATGGCTGGTTTGGGTACCGGTTTGGCCCCCTTCCGTGCCTTTGTCCAGTATCGTGCGATGCAGAAGGCCCAGGGCAAGGAAATCGGCGATATCCTACTCTACCTTGGCTCGCGCCACCAACGTGAAGAGTACCTCTACGGCGAAGAGTGGGAAGCCTATCTCGATGCCGGCGTCATCACGCTCTTGGGCGCTGCTTTCTCGCGAGATCAGCCTCAGAAGATATACATCCAGGATCGAATGCGCCAGACCATGAATGACATCGTGAGCGCGTACATTAAGAAGGAGGGTTCGTTCTACCTCTGTGGTCCTACGTGGCCCGTACCCGACGTCACGGATGTGTTGAAAGAGGCCATTGCCGCTGAGGCCAAGATGACGAGTCGCAAGGTTGACCCCAAGAAGGAGATCGATAGGCTCAAGGAGGATGGCCGTTACGTGCTTGAAGTCTACTAGTGCTGTTGTCTAAGCGATACGTAATGAAGTCACGATTTCATATTATTAGATATAAGCCTTTGCTTTATTAGAAGCGAGCCCCTTTATTGCACGGGATCGCACGTATATAGGACCTGAATAAGGAAGTTATTTAACGAACCATATCCGAGTACACTGTTGTTTGCAACCTTAACCCCGGGCTCCATAGCGGCAGGGTGTAGGCGATCTGCCAGGGTCCTATGCAGGTCAGCATTCAGGCCAAATGCAGAGTTGTGTTGCTTCCGGATATCTATTGCCAGATCAGGCACTACACGTGCTTATAGTCTAATTGTCGTGCAACTTAATACTACATAGATATTCATGCGGAATATTCCAGTGCAGAGCTAGAGGCTCACCAGTGCTACCTAAGTCACACTCAATTTGCTCTAGGCGAAGTCATCTTATACGAGCTTCACATATTTATACAATTCTGCTCGCAATTGCGTGACGACCTACACTCCTACTCCATGCTGGTAGCTAATACATACTCACCTTTCGTGTAAGCGTTGGTAATGTCAAATTGACACGCTGTAATTTAGCCCAGCTCCAGGATGAGCTCTCGACCATCACCCCTCCTGCTGCTACACACACCGGCGAAGATGGCGATATCGACGCGCCCCGGACAGCGCCAAGCCATGACGTTATTTTCATATATATGATGCCTTTTGGCTGATCGGGGAGCGGGTCTACTTAGTTATAGGCGACCACTCCCCCCCGCACGCGCGGGAGGCAGGCAGGCGTCAGGCGTTTGGAGAATGACGCGAAATTGTGCTGCAAGACGAACAAGCCCCAAGGCTTATGAACTGTTGTAATTGTGACTAATATGTCGCAGTCACGCACGCGATGCTTCCTCATATGAGGAAGCTCGCTTGCTCGTTAGTCAAGGGGCCTTGCTTGGGGGACAGTGTTGCGGACGAGGGTTCAGGGGTCGCTTGGGAAGAATACAAAAGGGCGTGCGCCAGCCTGAAGCTGTCACACCTCGATCGAACGCGTCTGCACGCTCCTTCCCGCATTGCGATTTGCTGTCCTTTTCACGATGAAGCTTCTCCAGGTCTCGTCCGCCCTCCTCGCGGCCAGCTGCGCAAGTGCTACAGTCATTGAACGCCGCCAGGGTGGTGGCGGGTTCGAGGACGGCCAGCCTAGTGATGGCAATGGCAAAGGAGCTCCAATTCTCGGTATGCATCACATCACTCATTCAGCAGACGCGAGATCATTGGAAAAGAACTGACCATCTCGCGCGCAGGCGGTACGAATCATCAGATTGATTTGCAGAACCCGGACAACCTCGGGCGACAGAGTACCGACGCGGGCGTGGTCCCCAACCTCAAATGGAGCTTCTCCGACTCTCGGACAAGAATCCTGACCGGCGGTTGGGTGCGCGAGCAAGTCGTTACCGACCTACCCAGCAGCCACGATATCGCGGGCGCGCAGCAGCATCTGACCAAGGGCTCGATCCGCGAGCTTCATTGGCATCGTGTCGTACGTCAGCACCAACTTTCTGTTAGCAGTACGCCTGGTAGGACCATCGCGCTAACAGTATTTTCAACACCAACAGGCCGAATGGGGCTATCTGTACGCAGGGTCGATTTTGATTTCGGCCGTCAACGAGGACGGGCAGTTCGAATACGCCACGCTCGAGGAGGGCGATATCTGGTACTTCCCCAAGGGCGCCGCGCACACAGTGCAGGGCCTGGAAGACGACAACGAGTTCCTGCTCATCTTTGACGACGGGAACTTCGACGCCGTCGGGTAAGCCCCAATCCCGCGTTCCTCCCAGGACCCCGTCTCTAACGCGCACTATCTCGACACCAGCACAACCTTCAACGTGGACGACTGGATCACACACACGCCGAAATCCGTCCTGGCAAAGAACTTCGGACTTCCGGAATCCGTGTTCGGCAACGTGACCTCGCCAAACCCATACATCCTGCCAGCGACTCTCGACCCGCACAACGTGACGGGCGGCAATGGCCCGCTCAGAGGAAACGCGTCGTACGCGTATTACGCCAAGGACCACCCGCTCGAGAACGTCCCGGGCGAGGGCGGCACGCTGCGCATCATCGACAGCACGACGTTCCCCGTCGCCAAGACCATCGCGGCGACCGTCGTAACGCTGTCGCCAGGTGGGTTGCGGGAGCTACATTGGCATCCCAACGTACGTGACTTCACCCCCTCCCCTACCTAAGGCGAGGATTCATGATTGAGAGACCCCAATGACTGAATTGAACTGATTTGGGCGTGCAACAGGCTGAGGAATGGCTGTACTTCCACAAGGGCCAAGGACGCGCGACCGTCTTCATCGGCAACGCAGCGGCGCGCACATTCGATTTTCGGGCTGGCGACACGGGCGTGTTCCCCGATAACAGCGGTAAGTCGGACTCGTCTTCATCCCCGAGCACCCATGCGCACGTTTCTTGCTCTCCACCAATGCCCACTGCGACACCGCGACCGAACCGTCCCATCTCCCTAGCATCACAGTACCCCAAGAGACGCGATGTCACTAACTGGAAGCCCTATTGAAACAGGCCACTACATCGAGAATACCTCCGAGACGGAGGACCTCGTCTGGATCGAGATCTACAAGAGCGACCGTGTGGAAGACATCTCGCTGACGCAGTGGCTCGCGCTCACGCCCGCCGACATCGTCGCCAATACGCTCAAGATCCCACTCGATATTGCTGAGAACCTAATAAAGGAGAAGCAGCTTTTGATTAAGAACCGGTAGAGAGGAGACATCAGCCCGCACTTCGTGACTTGTCCCAGACATGGATTGGTGGAATCGCTTCGTGTCATTCTTCTTGATTCTTTTTAAGTGGCAGCAGTGAGGAGATGGTTGCGGGGTCAAGTCCCCTGACAGCTCCTTACGGCTAGGCACCTAACCTGTATTCGATCTACTATATTTTAGGCAGGCTTACGCTAATAATCTAATTATACCCCCTGAATTAAATACATCGATCGCGCACTCCTCGGCGTGCATAACTGCGTGATCGTCCATGCTGACAGTTCGTCTAACAATTCCATTTGATGAAAAGGTTGCCAATAGCAATGGCAGAGGCGAATAGCCCACATCGTCTCATAGAGTATCCAATACTGCCTCTATCGACTTGTTCTCCATCGTATATCCTCTTCCCTGCTCTTATGGTAGCCTCAGTTACCCCACAGGAGTTGCTAAACCATTTACACTCAGTAGCTAGTGTCATAGCTACGCTACCATACGATGTGCTCCCCAGCTTCGAGGCCGAAAATATCGAAAGCAGGGAGAGATAAATCGATATCTCCCCAATCCAGATTTATGGGGAGTGGTAGTCCGCCCGATGCCTCCGCTATGTGCTGGGTCATAGTGGTGTCTTGCGAGATAGGCGAAGAGCCCGCCACAGTATCATGCGGATCTCGTGATTCTTCCCGTTCGTCAGTGGGTTTCTCTGTAGGTCTCACGCCACCGAAATGCAGTGGAATGCACGTGAGAGTGTCCCATACAATGGAAGCACCGAGTCGATTGGTGGTGGCCAGGCCACCGATAGGCGAAGACGCATAGGAGAATTCCTCCGAACTTGTGTAGCGCAGGATACTTGAGATTGCGTCCGCCCCATTCGTCGTATCCGGGTGGTTTGGGAATAGCCTGTATAAATTATACACTTCGATTAGCCCTTCAATAGCAGCGTCGCGACTGGTTGACGGCCGCATGTAGGATGTCCGAAAAATGAAAATGGCGGCGAAAAACACGACTTCGAGATAACATCTCGGGAAGCACATAGGGTTGGTTATACGGCCCGGCGGCCGCCCTTCGTGAGCGAACCCCTCGTTAATCATCGCCTTCACATCGCTGATCAGACGAGAAGAGGCTTCCGATCCCCGAATGATCAGTGTCTGCACGTCGGCGAGACGCAGTGAAGACTCCCCTTCGCTTTCTACCAGGATGCGCACAAGGGCCGCCGCGTTGAGATTTAGTTTCGCATACTGTAGTAGTAAATCGACTTTCGTGCTCCATTCGCTCGAGTATTTCTGCCTGACTCTATCGAGAGAGTTTTCGAATGTTTCCACGAGAGAAAGTTGCGCGGAGCAGCCTTCAACCTCTTCTAGTACAAGACTAGAGTTGCATATAACATCGTAGATTTCAAGTAGCGCCCTAAAACCGGGCAACAAGTAATCCTTCACTTCCTCCATAGTCTTGCGGCTATGTTTCAGGTAAAGGTTACACGACAGGGGCGGCAGCAGACCCAAAAAAGAAGCTTCTCTGTAGAATGTCTTAGTGTAGGCCCAACGGTCTAAACAATATGGTCATAGTCGTACTGTGTGCTGATAGCGAGGCAAGCTAACCACGTTATCCTGCGAGTCCGCATGCTAGCTTCCTCGTGTTTCCGCCCGCCACCAAGGGTATTTGCTCGTACCTCGACGGGATCCAGCGGGGTGGCCTTATCCAGGTTCAATCGCATACAGGCACCGACGGCAAGGCCGATGTAGTTCCAAGTGGGACTCGACCATTCTGGCCGTTTCTCGATCGGCCAGAGACACAGGAGAAGGAGCGCATGTATCTCATGAACCGACTGGATAGCAGTATTTGAGAACCGGTACAGGAGCTCCTCGTGTGGGGAAAGTAGTCGGTCATACAAGCCGCTATGCTCCGGGTGGAAACGACAGGCAAGCAAGACGATGGTCCAGAATAGGAGTGGGGATGCCTTATGGAAGCACGCCAGCGAATCAACGGGCTGGATGAAGTGAGCGTTAATGTGGTACTGGTAGCCGAAACTTTATCAGGATCAGTAGCCGTGAGCTTGCAGTGAGGAGAAAGATGGGGTAGATATACTGCTGCATCAATTCGATCATCGTTCTCGGGGGAATGGTGACATCCCCGAGAGAAAAGTCGGAGAGAGACTCGGTGACATTTGTGAAAAAGAATGGGACGTGGAGCGAGAGCGGTTCCGGCTCCCGCAGTGGCATTTCCGGCGACGGCGGCTTGCCCCTCTCCAAAACGGCTGCTTGCGACATGCGCAGTTGGTGAAGCTCGTTGGTAAGATTGGCAGTAAGCCTGGCCTCGTGGTAATGTGAGTTCTGACATGCATACAGCATACAAAAGTATCAAGTTCCCGATGGCAGGTAGACTCACTTTCGTGTAAGTATCCTTTTGAAGTTCTTATCAAATCTACACTCTAACTGGTTCTTCGAGCACCTAGTGCAAGGAGTGTTGGCTGGCTTTTTGCGCGCATCGCAGCCTACTTTGGCTTGACGACACGAGGTGCAAGACCTTGGAGTTCCGGCCATCTCGCGTATCCAGACAAAAAACGCTATCTGATGCCCTGCCCCAAAACGTCGAGGTTTACTTCAGCAAGGAACGTAGCTAAGTCATCGCGTGAAATCTAAGCATGGGAAAGGTTAGCACTACAAGTAGAATTCGGCAGTGTACGGGATCGTCCGAGGCCTGTAGGGGTCGGCCAATAAGCAAGTTTTTGCCGCACTGGGTGATGCCTTGGCCTTGGCATCCGGGGTAAGAGGCCTAGACAACGGGAACAGGCAGTAATTTCTCACGGGGAGCCAGCCGATTGAACGCGCAGCATCTTCTCAGCCGGCAGTCGAGGATACTAATCGTCTCTACTAAAACAAAACGCAGATCAGCGATAGTTTCCATAGCTACTTACTTAAGCCTCTCAAGCGACTAGGCAACCGTCGCGCTTTTCTCTACACCGCTGAATGCTATTTGTAATGTGCCAAGAAATCGTTCATTAATACTGGTATCGAAGTGCTCGCTATACAACGTTGTGCAGGGGTGAACCGGAATCTAGGGTTGCCGTACAGCATACTGCCGATAGTTATCGAACCCTCAATTCCGATGCAGTAGTCTATGCAGTAGATACCTACCCACAGCGCATGAAACCCGAGAACGCTGCCGTTGAACCTATCAAGTCACACTCGAACTCCGACCATCCGCTTTTCTGCAAGATCCCGCACACCATCGAATCTAGCCACAAACGTGACGACGCGTTTCCCCGAGGGCCTCAATGCGTATGAGATCATGATTACCAATGTTTGGCGATTTTATTAATTGGGTAAACATGTTCGGCACTCATTCGGGTTTGATCGGTTCAATAGACATGCCGGTGGCCTAGAGGCATTTTCTAATCATGTTCATTCTCGGCTCGGAGCCCTGATAACCTCGACCTTATTCTAACCTAGACATTTTGGGTTAATGCGGGTCTGGGGAAGAATGCCCCATCGAAGCCATCCCTTTATTGATTAGGAAGAAGAGAATAAACCAGCTTCCTCCAGGACACTAGCGATTAGATTGCCCAGTCGTCCGTCCATAACATTCACATCGTTTCACAATTTCGGGGTTGACGCGCAGTTTTGCAGGATTGACCTTGACAATCAAGAGACCTCCAACCTATCTCAGCCTTCGACAGCCTACTTGATAGCAGGGAATTAAAACCCACTATAAGCCTCCGGAAGCCTCGGCTCGCGGATCCAGCGATTGTAGTCCATGAACGCCAATACCGTTTCGCTTAGCTGTAGCACAAACACTTCCAGGATATCAAGAGTCAGTAACATTCTCCCCAAGGTAGGCGCATAGAGGTTTTAAAGGCATAGAGCCGCTTCAATACACATGCGACCAGAAAGCCCAGTCTCCCACAAACAGAGGAAGAAACTCTCAACATTACTCACTCGGGACGAGGTTGTATTGCCAACCTTGCATGACCACTAGCTGTTTCACAATGTCTTCCTTCCCACGCACCAGCTCTAGTCTTAGAACAGCAGCAAACCAACTCTGCGGCGTCCAGGTACCTCGAGAGTAAGGGCGGCTGTTCTCGTTGACTGCTAAGGCCGTGCTGATTTTCTGCGTCGTCCGAGTATTTGTGACCGCAAAAACGTAGATCAGCGCCACCCCAGTGAGCAGCACGGCCGGGACGTTGAACGAAAGCCAGAGGTAGTAAAAGTATCTGCAGCCCTTCGCAAGCTGCCCCTTTCGATGCTGGGCCCAGTCGCGCAGGCGAAGGGATACGGCGCTTCCAAATCCGACGATAATGAGAGCAGCTACGGCTGCAGCGTTGCTCGTATGGACCTGGTCGACTATGAAGTGCCTTGGATGTCCGGAAAGGGGGTGTTTCCGCCCATTGGCAACGAATCGAAACGCCGTGTGACTGGCCGTGTGATCCAGCCACGCGGTAGTGCTACTAGCGAAAGCCATCTCGATGATGGCATCGATAACAAGAAGCCCCACGCATACCCGGAGAGCGGCTGACGTTGCAGAGAGCGCGCGAGGCCTGAATGCCGACCTTTCCACGTAGTAAGTCATCGCTATCGTCAATCTACGTGCTAGGACGGGAAGTAAACGAGACCCGAGAACGTCGCAGCTCGGCGCAACATACTAATACCTTTATTCAATATCGGATGTCATTTAAGCTTTCAGGGCCGATGCAGACAAGAGGCGTAATTTTGAGTTTCTCCAATCAGCACCTAGAAGCGAGAACCAGAACCACTTAGATGGATTCGCTACCCGTCTTTTCCCCTGATCCGATCTGGAGCTCATGGAAACGTTCGGAAGGCCAATTTCAATTGTCTTGCAAATTGTCAGATCATCCATATTTAGAGTAGTGTTATAATTAACGCTAGTTACATCGTAGAGTATTGTGGATTATACCACAGCTAGATGAACATCGGATTGATGTTGTCTTAAAGGGATGAAAAAAGAGAAGAATCGCACCTGGGCAGGTTCGAAGTGGAAGCATTCAAATCTTCAAAAAAACAAAAACAAAAGAATACTAGAGCAAAGGGTATAACCAATTGCATTCTTCGCTATTTTTGCTACTTCGCTGGAGAAACCGTTAGTTACTACAGTATATATCCTTCACAAAGAAAACGAAACTTAGGTGTCATCATAATTTTATACCTAAATTATGATGACTAATTTCCTCGTAGATTCACTACTCCGACCACCACATATAAACACTTCAGTCTATAAGGAATTATAAATAACTAGCGGCATCTCTAGCTGAGGGCAATAGGTTCTGCCTCGCGAACTACCCAACAACTGCGGCGAATCGTACCCCTAGTGGGCTAAATGCCACCATAATTCGGAATCTAATCATGGCAATGGACAAGCCCATGTCGAAACCCTTTTCTTCATAAATATTACTACAGGCAGTATTATATATATGCATTACACAAGTCTAGTTATGCTTGCAAATGGGGCCTGAAGAAGCCTAATGTATAGCTGTCGCGGAACAGAATTGCAGATCTATACCACGACACTACCAAAAATAGAACATTGTCAAGGTTGGGAGCCTTGACCGTTTGCAGTTAAATATAGGATCGTGGATATAGCAAGCCAACAGAGGCGGGTCAAACGAGCGTTGTTACTAGATTATATTATCTTAAACGATAGCAATTTGTAGGCTGTTCATGAGAGCTATACTAGCCCTGTTATTACATCCACAGCAGCGTGTGAGAGTAGAATAATGAGTGAAAGAGTTCTACACACGCTACTCCAAATAACTACGGCCGCAGCCGATTCAAGGGAAAAAAAAACCCCCATCAATGGCGATGCGCCAGCTCGATCGCTGTCTTCTAGGTTTGGTATTTGGGCAACCCATATCTGAGGCTACCTGCGAACACCAGCTCGAACGAAGTACATGTAGCCGCGAGCCTCTATGACCCAGTCTGTGATATCCCAAACCATACTCTGAACGACATTGTATTCTTCCGAATTGGTAGAATTTAACAACCCTGTTGCCGCGTATTGGCCAATGCTCTCCAATCTCTCAACAGCGCGCTCCATTCGAGGGAGGTCCCACTGTCTCCAGTGTCGACGAACCGACCCAAATTCCTCTTCTGCATCATGGTAACGGTGAATGATCTCTCTCACAAGACGTTCCTGATGAGTCAAGTGTCTCCGATTTCCGTAATGAGGCATCGTATAGTGACGTTGTTTGCGAGCAGCGCTGGATAGGTTGAACAAGTAATAGAGAAATGAGGTAGGAAGTGGGGGAGATAAGGCCAAAATGAATAAAGCAATGCAAATAAGACTCGCTGGGTCAAAGCTGCAGTAAGTGTTGACGTGGTACGTTCATCGCAGCAAAGTAGTGCATTTCTTCTCATCAAGTAGCCTAAGTCTTATTTGCCGCGATGAAGTATGTATATAATCAGCTCGGGCTGCGTTGCCAATTATATACTATGTTATGCTCAGGATCACTGCCCAAGGGATGGACGACGGTAACACTCGCAGCACTCGAATGCCGGCTGCAACCACCAGCTCAACACTCATCTTCCGAAATCGATAGTAAATAGGCGTACTTTGAGCCAGCTGATTACATTCCAAACAATGATAAGAATCGGGGAAATTCCCGTCATGTAAATTGGGTATGACATGTCACAGCTGGGCTGTGGGGAGATCATAGTACAGGCGTCAGTGATCTATATGCAATCCATCCCTAAGTCAGAAGAGGGCACACAGCTGCCCTTACATGATTTTAGAGCTCATATTTATATTCAAGTTGTTCTGTTTACTATGCCCAGAACGGGATCTTCTGTCATTTTACTGAACTCTTATATATCGCTACACTTTTGGTAACTAGTACCTAAGGAACTCTACATCTTACTTAGTTGATTTCATACCTTTTATTCCATTTAACTTCCTCGATAGATAGACAATTTCATCCCTGAGCTTAATTTTCTCCCCTGGTATAACAATGAAGTCTGCTGCGAAATTGAGGTTGTAACCGGGTCTCGAGAGTACAGCTTGAGGACATGGAGGCTAGGAGTCACCTTCATATTTACCTTTCCCATTTCAATATGCTCTCGGCAGTTCTCCTATCTATTATCCAATAACATCGCATACCTAATGACAGCCTCTGTGGCAAACTCAATCACATGCGAAGGTAACCTTCCACCAGCCCACCACTACAACACGGAGACTGGCAACCAACAAACACACGACAAACATTCCGACAACGCACAAAACAACTCAAAGGGGGAAGGAGCATGGAAACACGAATGGAATACCCATGATAAGAATCATCATGTGCGTTGTATGATAGGATTACGCCGACGGCCATGGCTGCTCAGTTAGAAATTCATCTCTCTTGCAGTCAAAAGACCAACATTATCGTTAACCCGTTCATCCTGTCTCATGGGCTCCTCGGGCGCGTTATTCTATACTATCTAAAATTTCCAATATAGATACTGCTCATTTTTCGTAAGCTCTTAAAACGAACACTGAATAGTTAGAATACTATTCGTAATTCTGTAAGCTTATAAAAGGACTCAAGGGATCTGATAGCTACCAGTCTCTATAGTCCATCGTCGCTACGTCATCAATATCCGCATTCAATCCATTAAGCCAAGGAAATTCAGTTACTACTGGCATTATGAAACTCTACATAACACCGAACTCCACTCAGAAATTGATGCCGATTAGCTGGCCCGCAGTGGTATCGCTGCGAGCTCGGACGTGGCGCAGCAAGCTACGGAAAATTGTATGCACCTCTTCTGGAGACAACGTGACGGAATCTGGGGTAAACCGGGGAAGAGTCAACCCTGTATCGACAACTTGTTACAGAGATGAGCCTCTTATTGGTGCGCGTATACACTACACTACACGGGACTCTACACTCGGCATTTTTGCAGCCTGTTTCTTACGTGGCGCTCACGGAAGATTCAAAAATCATGATTCGACCGCTTAGTCTACGATGCTGCGTCAGGTGACTTCACGGCCTGAACGGCACAAACATAGGGTCACGTCTACCAACTATCCCTTTGTCCACCATTAACATCGTCTCTAAATCGCAGAATTGAACATGAACCCCGCGCAAGACACCAGCGACCTTGAAACTATCCTATACCTAGTTACTGCCTAGTCTAGTTGAAACCGTGCCATGCCTGCCCCGGCCAAACTATCATGATGCGTTCCTCCAATCATCGCGCGAGTCTTGGGGAGAAATTGCCAGATCAGGAAATGCATCTCGCGGAGACGGCGCCAACCGAATAAAGACACAACGAAATCCTTATTCTCCAATTCTATAATAAGGGTAACCAATATGCTATCGAGAGATTCAGCCGTTATGTAGAGCTCGATCGACAGGAGTCGCAGAATAGACCACCATTAAGTTTATTTTGTAGTATTGAAATAAACGATTAAGTCGTCATGGTGACGGTACGAACCGCAGCGCTGGGCCTCCTGCCCCTGCTAGGATCGGCGCTAGGCTACGCGAACCCGAAGACATGCACGGGAACATGCACCAACGCGCACGACCCGTCCATCATTCGGCGTTCCGACGGGACTTACTTCCGGTTCTCGACGAACGGGAAGATTGCAGTACATACGGCGCCGGACATCACGGGGCCGTGGACCTACAAGGGAGCGGCGATTCCGGCCGGTTCCTCGATCGACCTTCCTGGTAACCAGGACCTCTGGGTGAGTTGACTAAGTACCTACTTACTTACGAAACTAGCGCCATTCGCCTATCGCGCCACTAATAACACATCTTATATAGGCGCCAGACGTCAGTCTAGTCGGCAGCACGTACTACCTCTACTACTCCGTCAGCCAATTTGGGTCGCAGAACTCCGCCATCGGCGTCGCGACATCGACAACGCTGGACGTGGGGTCGTGGACGGACCACGGGGCGACGGGCGTGAAATCATCATCGGACAAGCCGTACAACGCCATTGACGCGAACCTGCTCAACGTCGGCGGCACGTATTACCTGACCTGGGGCTCGTTCTGGCACGACCTCTACCAAGCCGAGATGAAGTCAGCGCCGCTGACGCTCGCGAGCGGCGTGAGCTCGTACCAGGTCGCATACGACCCCGTGACGACGGCGCTCGAGGGCTCCTACGTCTTCAAGTACGGCAGCTACTACTACCTGTTCTACAGCAAGGGCCAGTGCTGCGGCTATGACCAGAACATGCCGGCTGCGGGTGCCGAGTACAAGATCATGGTCTGCCGGTCGACGTCGGCGACGGGTGGGTATGTGGACAAGAGCGGCGTGGCCTGCACGAATGGCGGCGGCACTGTCGTGCTGGAGTCGCATAATAATGTCTATGGGCCCGGTGGCCAGGGCGTGTATCAGGATCCTACCTATGGGCCGGTGAGTACTTCCCTGACTTGGCGGGAACGATGTAAACGCTCGTGTAATTGGGTCTCTGAGTTGCTAACTCTTATAACTGCTTTGTAGATCCTCTACTACCACTATGTTGACATCACTATTGGCTATGCGGATGGCGATAAGCGATTTGGTTGGAATACTATCGACTTTTCGAGTGGCTGGCCCGTTGTCTAACGTAAACAAGGCCGTGGGTTGCATTGACTCCTGACAGTGTAGTCTTATATAAGTACATACTTCGTATTTGATACATACCTCTTAGCAAGTTCGCTAGGCAGGAATAAGAAGTCGAGCGTTGTGTTTTCCACTTGACACTGTTCTCCGCGCTATCATACGGGTTGAATGACACCTACTCAGTGAAGAGGTAGTACCCGTCATCACTATCTCCGAGTTTGTTTCCGAGTAACAGTATATGGCACATACGTCCCCAGGTACTTCTAGGAGAGACACAGATGCTTTATGTGGTTCATCGTAGGCGGGTTGATCTTTTCTTCGGGTACTGCAGTATCGGGTGGACAGTATTGTATATAGGATCCATGCGGGCCCTAGATGAGCTAAGCCAGGATAAAGAGGCATGGTGCCCAAGAGGGAGGGCACGGGAGACAGTGCATCGCAAGGAACTCTAGCAGTGGCCAACAGGTCCCTTGCTCACAACTTCTGCATCATGAATATCCCAACTGATTGGGAAATTAAGGGATGAGTATTTAGAACTGGGTCTGCATTGTAACAGAATCGAGCCAGGCAACGCTTGAGCCAGAAAACGGCTTTTGCAGCGGAGTTTGGTGCGACCTGCAACCATGATGCTGGATAGCTTGACGCTTCCTACAGTAGTAAGGTACCTACAGCATACGCCACTAATAGCAAAGTTTGGGAAATCTGGGGTCGAATGACAGGGGCGTTTCACGGCCAAGGGACCTCTTGTAAATGTCTGATGGTAATCATGTTTGTTCTGATTGGCTAATATTATACCAGCTTTCCTAGGACCAATCAGCAATCAGATGATGACCAACACTAGTGATGTCACTAACCACCATCAGTTGGGAACGGGCATCGCAAGATCTAGTTGAAGGTGAGTATATAAAGACAGTTGCCCTCCAGCTAGCAAACTGCTCATATTCATATCCCATATGCACGGAACAGCACAAAAATACGCTTCCATCTGAGCCATCTCTACTAGTACTGCCCATACTCAAGCAGACAACCTTCATCCTCCTACACAACTTCCACTTACATAACCCACCTTGCCTTTCGTCGCACTACCCAGCCTCACTTATTATACCAAAATGGCAACTCAAGTCACCATGGCGACTCCCACCTGCTGCGGCAAGAACTCGGGCAACGAGTGTGTCTGTGGTAAGTGACGATTGATTGCATCCTATGACAGACATGTCTTGGAACTGTGGCGTTTTAGTCTTCTGCATATTGACACGTAATTCGCTCCAGCTAAGCAGGCGACCTGCTCTTGCGGCAAGCAGTCTGCCCTTCACTGCACTTGCCAGAAAGCCGCCACAGAGAACACCATAACTGGCGCGCGGTGCTCATGTCGCGCCCGCCCTGCCGGACAGTGCACGTGCGACAACGCGGCGAAGGAGAACGCTGTTCCTACTGGTAGCACCTGCGCATGTGGCTCTCGTCCTGCGGACTCATGCACATGCGAGCGCGCGGCTGCAGTCTCGTACCCAAATGAGATCGACTTCACGACTACGAAATAGAAACGGGACTACTAGGACGCGAGGGATGGCATTTCCCTCATTTTACCAGGGTCGGACAGCGTAAATGATAGGACAGGAACGAGACGCGATGGAATGGATCGGAATGGACGGGAGCTACTGGTGCATTCTAAGAGACACAGGCGTTTGTGATACAAAGGGATGGGCAATATGGCGTTTATACCACCAATGTAAATCAATATGCATTCTGCTCCTGAGTCAGCTGGGCCGACTGAAAGACATCATTTCGGACTCTAAATCGACCTGCTAGCCAGGTAGTGCCTTTCTATAATAGAGCAACTTTGCCTTGTACCCACGGTATCGCACCTATTCATAGACTTGAAGTTGGTTATGTAGGTAAGTGCAAAACGACTCAAGGCAAAATGAGGCTTATTGTATACCAGTAACTATGCTGTACCTAGGTACCTAATTGTACCTAATTGTACCTCTTACCTACATCCCAGGTATGGTATTCACTTGTACTTACCACTTCGTACCTGTCAGACTTCAAATATGAATACGACAACTCACAGTTTGATATTGTACCTATACGCCTATTATATACTACAAAATGGACTTGTATAACCTCAATTCATTACATACATGTATACTTGAAGCATGGCGCTCGGGTCGGTGCAGTCGGTACAACTGCTGTATACTGGAGTACCTCCTGCTGTACATAACCGTTGAAATGTACTTAGGTAGTTGCTTGTACTTGCAGCAGATGAGGTTCCTGACGCGCTGATAAGCGTTCCTCCTTGCAGCATGTGGTGACGGTTCGGGAGCTCGTGTGGGTCTCTCTACGTCCTGATTCGCTACAAATAGCTTCTGTGGACCTAGGTACTTCGGTACTTTCGGGAGAAGGTACCTAGGTACCTACCTAGAGTACAATCTCTAAGTAGGTACCTGGGCATCATACTAGCCTAGGCTCAAGATGTGCTGTGGTATGCGCTGTGATTGGCTGAACTTCGGTCTCGGTCGCAGGGTCGTGCCTAGTATTTTTTCTACTGACTAATCCCAGCTGGCGCTCTTCCCGCTATTGTGCTATTGTGTGGTACGGAAAAAAAACACAATCCATCCACAGACTGAGGCGCGTCTTTTTCTTGACCAACTCCCATCTCCCATGCTTTCTCTTCTCTTCTGCAAACAGCAACACAAAGAAGATCGTGAGCCCTAAACTTTTCACATTGTTGCCATTGTTTATGGTCCTTGCGCCTGCAAACTCCCATTATTCATAAAGAATCACCTTCGACTCGATCATCCGATCGTCAGGTCGTCAGGCCACCAAGTCAACCATTCAGCTATTGCGCCGACGTCCGCATTGTGCGATACCTATTTCTTTCTAATATTTATCTAACAACACGATCGCGCGCACATTCTATTTATCTACACTCTTCCAGATCCCCATCATCTTGCCCTCGATCGGCCGTAGACGACGAGAAGCGACGTGGGTCTGAGACCTTTGAAGACATCTACCTTTACCCTATTATCCCCATTTTCATCTTCCCGTACCGTCCTTCGACGCGTCGCAGACATCATCATGGCTCCAAGAGCAAAGAAGCCGGCTGCTTCCACCAAAAGCACCGCGAGCGCGCCCACCAAGACCGCGAAGTCTAAACCTGCCGTCGCGACAAAATCCAAAGCTACTGCTGCTACTACCAAAACCAGCTCCAAAGCCACCTCAAAGCCTGTAAAGGCAGAGTCCGCGGCCAAAAAGGCTGCTCCCAAGGCCACCGCCGCGAAGACAAAGGCCACTGTCTCAAAGAAGGCTGCCCCAGCCAAGAAGCCAGTCGCCAAGAAGTCCGCTAAGAATGCGAACGGAAAGCGACAACTAGAAGAGGATGAAGAGGAACAGAATGAGCCACACCACAACTCTGCTGAAGAGAGCGAACCCAGACCCAAGAAGAAGGCCCGTGTCGCCGCCACTCAAGAGGCTCCCACCGGCTGGCGCAAGCAAGTCATACTGAAGAGACGAAAGAGAAACGTCGTCAATAACCCCGTCCCTACCGCTGTCCTCGACGTATTCGTCTTCGGAGAAGGTAGTTCTGGTGAACTTGGCCTAGGCAGCAAGAAATACGACGGGAAAAAACCAATCGATATTAAGCGACCTCGTATAAACCACAACCTCGGCGCGGAGGACGTCGGCGTTGTTGACCTTGCGTGCGGAGGCATGCACGCCGTTGCCCTAACCAAAGATAACCGAATTCTTACCTGGGGTGTCAATGACGACAAGGCCCTCGGTCGTGATACTACCTGGTCCGGTGCGCTGCGTGATGCGGATGCGGATGATTCCGACTCTGATGACGATGATGACACCGGAATCAACCCCCTCGAATGCACTCCCACCGAGATTGAGAGTGGTGAGCTAGAGGACTCTGACATCATCTGCAAGGTTGCCGCCACTGATTCCGCCTCCTTCCTCTTAACCACTGATGGCTTCGTCTTTGGCTGGGGAACGTTCCGCGGCGCTGATGGTATCATTGGATTTGCCAAAGACATCAGAATTCAACCCACCCCCATGCTGATCGCACCATTACAAGACATCACCAACATCGTCTGTGGCTCCAACCACGTGATCGCTGTAGATGTGGACGGCAAAGTCTGGACATGGGGTTCCGGTGGCCAGTTCCAATTAGGCCGAAAGCCTATGGCACGCCATGGTGGCCCGACAGCCACACTCCACCCCCAGCCTTGCGGCATGTTCGGCAAGAAACACTATGCTGTGGATATTGCTGCTGGATCGTACCACAGCTTCTATGTTGATAACAAACAGCGCGTCTGGTCATGGGGTCTGAACAACTATTCGCAGACAGGTCATTATGACGACACTGGCAAGGACGACGCCATGGTTCTCCAGCCCAAACTTGTGGACTCACTCATGGATGTCGACATTGAAATGATCGCCGGAGGCGAGCATCACTCAGTTGCCTGCACCAAGGACGGGAAACTGCTAACATGGGGTCGTGTTGATGGCCACCAAGTCGGCCAGCCGGCCACTTTATTTAACGAGGACAATGCCATGTTCGATGAGAATAAGCGACCCCGCATTCTCCTAAAGCCCACTGCTGTCCCTGGTAAGCCGAATTGATGCAATCTTTATCCTCCAACTTAGAATCAACCACTAACAATTTGACAGAAATTAACACCGAGTTCGTTGCCGCTGGTGTCGATACAAGTTTCGCGATTGATGCCAATGGACGGGTATATTCGTGGGGCTTCTCCGCCAACTACCAAACCGGCCAAGGCACCATTGATGATATTGAAGTTCCGACCGTCATCGATAACTCGGCCATTCGTACCCGAAAAATCGTCTGGGCTGGTGCTGGCGGCCAGTACTCGATGCTTGCAGCCGAACACGACTCAGATGAATCCCCGTCAGTGAACGGAAACTAAGTTATATGATCATTAGCATACACAGGAGAATAGGATTATTGCATTTTGAGAGGGCTTGTACTACTATATAATCTTTGCATTTCAATTGATGTTGGAGACCTATGATCAAGGTGAACGATTTGGTGGCTTTTGATGGCTTTTGGCAAGCATAGCGATTCGCATCCTCTGGTACAATTGCCGGACGCTTCAGATTGGGACGATGAACAGCGAGGTTTGCTCTTCGATGGCTCTAGCGACTCTGGCAATAGAATGTTGAAGGTCGAGGATGGTCAACGCGAATGCACTTAGTTTATGTTCTGTCCAGCACTCATCTCGTTATCTACTACCCTGTATTATAGATAGGTGTCGCAAGATACTATCTTCCAAATGAAAACACGCGATATCAATACTAGTCACGAATTTTCGTCATCGCTCAGTATCGTGTCAGGGAATCCGAGCTCGCGTATCTTGTCATTGTGCACCATCGGCCTCTTAAGAGGTAGAAGGATAAATATTCAGTTCACGGTGTTTGGCCTTTCGGACTTTTCGCGGCCACAATCGTCATCTGGGTGGTTGATTACAACATAGCAAGCAGTTGGATAGACATCTAGACGAAACCTATGCGTAGCTCCGCCAAGGAACCGGTTACCAGGACTTGCCCATCTTGCCCGCATTGAAAAGATACAGCATGGAATCATAGGGCGTTTATAGGTGGTACGGGACCGAGAGGCGCGTCATTCATATACGCCGATAGTGCCAAGAACGACGGAGCCTGAGCTTCCGGGCGGGATCGCGCAGATTCGAGGCCTTTAAATAGCAACTCCTCGCGTTCTAGACGCGTAGGACGGGATCGTAAAAAGGGCGGGATCGTATATCGTATTTCGTCGTATATCTGGCCAATTTCCCATGTATATTAGGGTTTCTATCATACGTAGTGGCTTAAGCCGCGGGTTTAAGTCTGGCTTATCTCTTTGTACCTGTCGATGTTGTCACGGAGAGAAGATCGACTACACACATAGATATGAGATGATCGTTATTAACACCAATCGCCTTCTATCAATAATAGATAACGCAAGTCCATCCTTTCGCCTCGGTCATAATTAAAGTGGTAATAACCTGTTCTGACGCCATGTGAAATGTCGAGCATTGCCTTAGTCGGCGCTCTGGTGTTCGGCGGTTAATTATGAGAACCTTACCCGGATTCTTAGCTGACGGATAAGGTGTTACTCCGAACCCCATGATTCACTGAGCGACCGAACCGACTGTATCGGCACAGATATTAAGTCGTGAGGATATGACGATAATGTCAGGACATTACGACGGATTGGCCGATACCATGTGTCCTGTTCTAGACTCAAGTCGATATATAGGTTGTGAATATTTATACGCGCTTGGCACCACCATGATGCCATTAGCAGCACCTGATTGTGTCATTTACGTCCTGTCATACCTGGACTAGTACGATTAACATAATGTTCGAGTATTGGAGGACTCTGTCTTGGCTGCTGGCCGTCCAGGCTATCGGCTCACATGCAAAGCTGAATTGCCCCCTTTACGGCCTTGGCTACCCGAAACCCACCAACCTGTTCGTGTACGACGGCCTCCGCAATGCCGCCGCCGCTCTAGACTCGGTGTTCGGGCAGTACATCGACAATGCTAACAACACGGGCTCCGACAAGTTTTCCTACTCTGTCGAGGTTTTCGCGGCAAATGAGCAGACACCGCTATGGTCACACTACTGGACGGCGAAGAACCTGGCGACGATGAACACAACCGGGGTCAAGAAGATCGACGGGGACACCGTCTATCGCATAGGGAGCTTGACGAAGATATTCACGATGTTGACATTTCTTGCTGAAGTCGGGGATTCTTCATGGAATGAGCCTATCGCCAAGTTCGTGCCTGAAATCGCGGATATGATTCAGGATGGAGTAGATATGTCGCATTCGCTGACCTCGCCGGATTGGGGCTCGATTACGATAGGCGCTCTGGCAAGCCAGATCTCTGGCTTAATGAGAGACTGTTAGTGGACATGCTCGCATTTTCGCTGAGGCTGTTGCTAAATGGGCGATTATTAGACTCGCTGCTCGGAGAGCTCACGCAGGGCAGCAACATGACCCAGACCACGGCACTCGGTCTGCCTGTGTTAGCTGATGTCGACATCCCACCCTGCGGAAACGCTCCCGTATGTAATAGGACGCGTGAGTGCTATCATTTCACTTCTCGTCTCATTTCATTCTCACTTACCCTGACTCACCGAACCACGTAATAGAGTTTTTCGCAGGACTCAAGAAGCTCCCTCCCTCATTTTCACCATTCGTTACACCTGCATACTCAGATATTGGTTATGTTCTGCTGGGCTACGCGCTAGAGAAAATGACAGGGAAGCCGTTCCAGCGGTCCTTTGAAGACAAACTCGTAAAGCCCCTGAATCTGAGTCACACGTTCTACACGACGCCTAATGATTCCCTGGGCGTCATACCGGGCGGTAGATATCTGACAACCTGGGCTTTCAATATGGGCAACGAATCGCCGTGAGCTGATTTTCCCTTTTTTCTTAATTTTCTATACAAGTACAGACGACCGCATGGTCAAATAACAAGCCGCTTAAGAACTAACTCCGGCACAGCACAGGAAACGTCTATTCATCGGCTTCGGATATGGCAGCAGTCGGAAGAGCGATTCTAAAATCAACCTTACTCCCCTGGCCTGTGACACGGCGATGGCTTCGGCCCGTGACTTTAAGCTCCGACCCTACCTCATCAGTCGGTAGTCCCTGGGGCGTCCGCCGACTTTCTCTATCGCAAAGTAAGCAACTTGGGATGCATCCAACAGCTACCTACCTGCGACTTCCTTTCATATCTCTCACCCCCCCTTTCTATTGACTCTTTGATCACACTGACATCGACTAGACTCAACCTATCAATTCGCTACAACATTCAACAAGCTAGGCAGCATAGGCAAATACAGCGCGCTCCTCGCGCTAATCCCGGACTTCGACATCGGCTTCGCGATAACCGCAGCCGGGGAGTTGCCCGCCAGTCTGGTCCTCGACATAGCGGACACGCTATCGAGCACGTATCTGCCCACAATCCAGGGGATCGCACGCTACCAGGCCAACGTAACTTACTCGGGGACGTACGTCTCGGAAAACACGAATCTAAACTCGACGCTCACGATAACAGTGGACGCGGAGAAGCCCGGGCTGGGCGTCGGCCCGTGGGTGAGCAACAGCACGAACCTGATGGGCCTTGTCGTCGCGCTGGGCCAGAACATCACGCAGGACTTTTGGCCCGATATCCAGCCCAGTGTGCGCCTCTACCCGAGCGGGTTGTGGGACGCGAAGCCCGACGGCGGCAGGAGGGTCGGGTTCAAGGCCGTGTTTGAGGACTTGAGTCTTCCGGTTGCTGCGAGGGCCTACACGACCGACTGTTCTTCCTGGGTCGGCGTCGCGGGCGTCATGTATGGATCGCAGCCGCTCGATGGGTTTGTGTTCGATATCGATCCGAATGGGAAGGTGCTTGCGGTAGAGAACTCGGCGTTGAGGAATCGCATGATTAAGGTCTCGTGATGGGATGTAGGGTCGGGGAGTTGTGGTGAGGTTCATGCGATAACTTACTTTTCTGCATTTTGCGTATACGAAATTATTGCCATATCTTGGCAGCTGAGTCATAGAGGGGTTTTCGATGCTCAAATGGCTACATACATAGTAGCTGCATAACTCGGCAAATGCCTTAGCATGCATCGAGGTGTGGACGCGAGATTCTACATGTTGCGCAAATGCGCAGAGTAAATAAGGCATCCAAAGCTGTAGAAAGACACAGCCACTGCTGGCCATCCTATCATAGTCAGTGGTTCGCCAAGGTTGACAGCGCCAGTGGTGCTAGCTAGTCTCGATGTCACCCTTCCTGCATGCCATCATGCATGTCTTTGCTAGTGCTATGGTGCGCGGCCAATGGTGGAGTTGCGGCTCACCAGAGCGATTGTATAGAGCTGTATATGTTCTGCGCATTTGCGCACGACGTCGAAATGCGCACAATGACAAAGTAAGGCATGCATGCATCCCCCTCATGGTAGACAAGACGCCCGGTTTAGGTGGTTGCCTCTCGCGGGGGAGCGCCACCGACTTTGGTTCTCCCGTGCTTATTCTATGCCTGACACCATCACTAGCCGTCATATAACGGTATAGTAACTGCGAAAAGTGTCGTTTTTAAGAAATCGTTGAGTCGCCACTTTCTGTTCACAAATTTCGCATGAGTCGATAGTAGCAATGGAAACCATTCTCAACAGGGGGACGGAAAATGAAACTGACGATGGGCATGAACTGACCAGCAGTGGACTGAGAAGAAGAGGGTGCACGAGCGATGACATCCTACGGCTATTAGTATATAGTCCGCTGGAGAACAAGTCATTCGTGCCCAACGGGGCGTTAGAGGAATTGATCACGTTCGAGACTATCACCTCAACTTTGGCCACCGCGGGGCTCCCTGATCGAGAGCTGATTTGTCTCGCCAACGTCATTGTTGAAAAAGGCAGACGAATATTTGCCATACTTGTATTCATCAATCAGCTTAACGAAATCGGAACCTTTTTCAACGAAGGCTTTACGGACGACATGCTTCCGGTTGCATACCAGGCCGAAGGCGATAGCTGGAAAGTAAGATCATACATCCCCAATTCGGACGACCTCGACCGGGAAAAAGTCTGGGTGTTTTTCCAACATTGGAAGAAGAGTACAATCTTTAGCTTTTGTGAGAGGCAGTGGATGTTTCTTTCCCCAGTTTTTAGCAAAGAGCAATTCAAGTACTTCTTGCATCGGGATGCGATCTTACCGTTCGTATCAGCTAAAGGACAAACCAAGCAGTCGTATTACAGCATGGTTTTCCATGTAGAGGTTCATGCCGCTCATCAACGATTTGAAACAGTGAGTAACCTGACTTCCAAGGAGCTCGACGCCGCTAACATTGTTGGATATCAGACTATCAACCGCCCACTTGATTGTGCGATCAAAGAGCTAGCGGCTCCAGATAGTGAGAACACATTCGAGAAAGAATCCGATGCCCTTGCTTGTATGAGAAAGATTGACCACAAACATCTTATCAAGTGCATTGCAGCTGTAAAGAAAGAGCAGCGATACTTCTTCGTCTTTCCTTGGGCTGATGGCGGAAACCTCCGCGAGTTCTGGGCGTCTGATAACTTTGCATCTCCAAACATACAAACTGTATCCTGGGCTATCTCACAAATGCAAGGCCTGTCAAATGCACTGGCCGAGTTACACAACTGCAATACACGTCACGGCGACTTGAAGCCGGAAAACATTCTTCGGTTCTCTGATGATACCAGCCCTGGCCATGGGCGACTTGTGATCGCCGATGTCGGCTTAGCGAAAGTACATACTAATACAACACGGTCGCGACATTTTCCCACAAGAACAGTGACCGGAACAGCACGGTACGAAGCACCCGAAGCCTTTGTACCCCATCAATCGCGCTCGAGGGTGTACGATGTGTGGTCGCTGGGCTGCATCCTTCTTGAATTCATCATCTGGGTGCTGCATGGCGGGAAGTTTTTGCAAAGGTTCAACTCTTTATTTGAGTCATATGCCAAAACTACAGAAAACGGGGTCCCGCAACTCGACCTAGCGGCAAAAAGAGTCATAGAGTTGATGTTTCGAGATCCACGGTGTGCACGAAACACGGCTCTCGGAGAAATTCTCGACTTCACTAAGCGCCGCCTATTGGTACCCATTCAGGGTGAAGGAAATGTACCGTCACGCGCCAGCGCGAAGGAATTATACGGCCATCTCAGTATGATCAGCGATAAGGGCTCTGATAATTCGACTTATTTGTTTAACGCAGAGATATGGGATACATTCGGACGAAGCAGTCTATCTTCCCACCGCCTGAGTGCGTCGTTATTATTGCCAGCAAATCTGAAGGGTCTCGAACTTCCCGTCCAAATCAAACAGAACAGGAGGGTTCCATTATTGACACAACTAGCTCCAATGGCTGGCAGCACTGGTATACTAGGAGAAAATCTGACGGAAGAGCCGGCTCCAATCAGGATTGACCGTTATGCTACACCAAAGCCGAGAGAAGAGTATCCCGCGCCCGTTATTGATCCTTCAACACCGGTCGCTAATGGAAAGGGGCCACAACAAGATTTTTCTCTGGATCTACAGAAGCATCCTCCTGCTTTCCATATGGAAGCGGAAGCGAATGACAAGAGCGCTAGGTCAACATTATACAGTTCAAGTGACAGTGGCTGGAGTGCCGCCTCCAGCTATAACTGCGGGAGTATAAGCTCTATAAGTGAAGGCGCCATGGAAGGAATCTCACAAGACGACAGAGTGTTCGAAAGTATTGTCAAGAATAAGAAAGAGTACATTGCCAACAAAACACTCGCCTGGTTCTCACGTACGCTTGACTCCGGGCTCACTCTTGCAGCATACCAACATGGAGAAACTTCTGCATCTGGGGGGTATACACCAGGCAATGGCAAGCTTACAGGCGACGGCAGCGGGAAATCCTCAGGGCAGAAAAAGAGGAAAGGGGTTGGGGATGGCGAAAAAGATGAGGATCCGGACGATGAGGATGGAGATGAGGACGATGACCGGAAGAGGATGGGGAAGAAAAAACCAAGGACAAACGTGAATAATAATCAGAAATTCGCCTGTCCATTTTTCAAACGCAACCCGGAACTATATGGTAAGAACATGACGTGCCGAGGCCACAGCTGGGATACAGTCCACCGTACTAAGTATGTAAAAGTCCGTGAGTCCTAACACGATGTATGAGGGGCTGACGTTGATTAGGGAGCACTTATACCGGGTCCACATGCAGCCAGAGGGGAGATGTCACCGCTGCCTCGTAGTATTCAAGAACATTTCGAGCCTTCAGCAGCATCAACGGAAACCTGTTCCGTGCAATGTTGTCGAGAGTAATGGGGACGAGGCGTACATTGACGCGGAAACTGCCCAGAAACTACGACGACAACCGGCGAAGAGGGCGCAACCAAGGAAAACGGAGTCAGTTAAGTGGAAAGAGATGTTCAGTCTGCTTTTCCCAAACTTTGAACCTATCCCCAGTCCATGTACGCGCGACAACTGCATAATACGGCGATTTCCTAGATGACTAACGGCGAACAGACTATGATACAACTCAGGAGAAAAGATCCGAGCTTGAGGTTATTCAAGACTTCTCGTCATTCGTTGCTAGAGAATTCCGACCTGAGCTGGATGCCATATTGGCTGAGTTTGATATCGAGGAAGCGCTCAAGGCTAGACTAGTCGAGCGCTTTCATAGCTCTCAGCCCAAAATCCAGAAAAAGTATCTTCAGAGACAGGGCCGCTGTTGCTCCTCCGATTCAGAGCAGGAGGCCGAGAGTCCGGTCGAAAGCGCAGCAGCGCCGGACCCCGAACAACGTTCCCATCGTACTGGCCCTCGTAGCGAGTCGGGGAAAGAAGACGATACTCGAAATGAAGGGGGAGGACTCATCACGGACTCTCCGATGAATCATGGTTTCCTAAACGGCAATGAGCATGCTGTCCCGTGGCTTGGTGATGAGAGACTGATTTCTAACTTACTTACTAACTCCAACCCGACTTTATTTGCCTCTGAATCTAGCCCCTATCAATATGCTATAAACATGTCGAACTTTACAGCCCCAGCAAACCTACAAAGCACAGGGTCATATCAAGCCTCCAGACCCAGCGGAAGCAATAACATTACCCCAAATATGAGAGACAGTCTAACCAATTCCTTAAACACGAGCTCCCTCGCCCAAGACACCTATACAAGCTTTGGAACTAGCCCAAATACTAACCAATCAGTGTTTAATTGGGGCAACTCGGGGCGGCAGAATCTAGGTTCTCATCTGCAAGATCCGCAACTGACACCAGTGGCTTCAACGCCGACAGGAAGACGGATATCTGAGTCTGCGACGCCATCATATGCATTCTGGTCACAGCCGAGCCCTGTTGGCACTGCGGGTCAGCTCCAGAACACGCCCTTTGATCCGCATTTAGGGATTGGCGAGACCGGTAACAGGCCTCGCACAGTGCACCCAAGTCACTCGCAACAGCCAGCTTTTAGTAGCTACGACCAACCATCTCATAACCAGAATATGAATTTGGAATCCTATGATTCTGGATACATTAGTCATTTTTCGACCGGGCATCCGACTGTGAGAGACAGGGAGGAGGCACCGTGGGATCGTCGAACCGAAGGTTATGAGAAATAACGAATACCGGTCGATTGTTATGTAAGAGATAGAACAGATGGGCGTTGCGACGAGGAACGAGTCATATTTAGCACTCCGCCCCTCGGACAACGTTGCCCCACGGCTATGTCTTCGTTAGGATGTTGTTTCTGTAATTTAGCCGTGTGACATACTCAGAAGGCACGAAACGAGTGAAATAACGCAACGCTTAACCATAACTTCGAGTATGTGGGGTGGATCGCATCGGCTGCCGTTGGTTACCGTCATTATTGTGTCCCTGTTGCATAGTGCTAGGAAAGTTTACCCCAACATTGGATCGAAATTAATGTTGGTTTTGCTAAGAGCTTGTACCGCAGTAAGAGGAAACTAGCGGCCGAAGCCTCCGGCCAATTAAGATACGTGTCATTAATATGAAGTCTAGCTGCTAGATCTTATAAAGTATGATGTCTTTCGGCGGTCACTAGGGCCGTTCTGAGACAACAAGGCTTCGGCCGTGTTCTAAGCTTTATAATCAACTAATGGAAAGTGATCCATGATTGCTCCGACCCTCCGAGATGAGGGGCTCAACCATTCTTAAACAATGGATGTAGGAATATATTATACTTAGGTTTTGTGTTCGGAAAAGAAACTTCTCGTCTCTAGGACTACAACCGTTAACCTATGATTCACGTCAACTCATTATTCATATAACCGCCATATTTTATCGTCGTCATCAACATCATCCTCACCATGTCTGGCCCTACCATGAAATACACCGTCACCCACTACCGCAAGCCGGACCACACCCACGAGGAATTCATCAAGTGGATTGTTGACGTGCATCTCCCACTTGCCATCCCTATTTTCAAGAGACACGGAGTTCTGAGTTATTCGCTCGTAAGTACTCGTTGGAACTATATTATACCCCGTGCTATCTCTAGTATGTGCTAACCCTTCACCAATTTGTGACGCCGGCGTCGCTCAATGGCCCACTGATGGAACAGATGAGGAAGATTCAACCTACCTGGGATGTTGCGGACTTCGACTGTTTCATTGAGTATACTATTCGGGACATGGAAACTATCTCCAAAGTCATGAGCGACAAAGAATGGAGCACTGCGATCAAGGACCAGGAGGATTGGGTGGACGTCAAGAGAGCTCTGGTCTCGGTGGGATACTCTACCCCCTACCTTCTTGAGACCGGGGAGGTGGTGAATATGGCTAAGTAAGCGCGGCAGTTATCTAAGAGAGGATAAAGGAATAGGGCAGCTAGCTGGCAGGAGGTTGTCCCCTGACGATAGATTGCTATGTTATAGTAAGGCGAAGAAAGCCTTGCTGCGAAACAATGCGCGAGAAATATAAATTCGGTTTTTACTATCACCAATGTCCATTTTATCGCTTAGGACCTTTTGTTTAGCCTATGATAATACCGTAAAGCTAGATCACCTACTTTAGATAGGTAGGCATGGTAGTTAAAGAGGTTTGAATGCTACCTAGACTAACCCCATTCGTATGTAGGCAATCAATAAATTGCATCCCTCCGCTACTCTATTCGCCACAACACTGCTTGAGGGGCACCTCAGACCTGAGATGGTGCCTTTCGTTGATTAGGGGAATGTCTTCACAGTGGCTACAATGCAACAAATCCAAGCTCCTAGGTCGACAGTGAGACTTCGCCAAACATGCAGCCGAAGCCGTCGCTCGAGATGCACCACATTCTTGTCCTTTGCGTCCCGTTCAATAGCATTCTTCAGAGGCAAAATAGACGGCGCCCACGCCAGATGCGCAGCAGCGAGGGAAATTCCTGTCACAGCATCTGTCATTAGGCATTTCACTACGTGAATGTATACCTGGAAATGGCGAATAGCATGCTATATACTGGGTACTTACCTGCCACATACCAGGGGAATGCGCCGCTATCACGCACCAGCGCTGCAGGCGAGTAGCGTAAGATGGCCCCGCAGGAAACGGCAGTGGTCGCGAGAAGGCCGAGCACGCGCGGAGCGCCGCGGTTGAAGAAGGCCGTAAAGTAGCGGGGTAGCAGCTGGTTGCTGAGGCTTCTCATCTCGGCGTGGCGGAAGAGGCTTATTTGCTCATACTGGTCCCATGCGTACCACAGCGACGATGTCGACGATATGATAGGGACCAAGCGTACGAAAACTAGAAGTGAATTCGATGACATAGTGAAAGGACTAATGATTCAATAGGAAGGAAGAATGGTGTTTGTGTTCAGCTCCGGGGAACATGTAAAAAGGGGCTATTAAGGGATACTCGAGGACCCACCCCTCGGGGGTCTCTTCGCTGCACTCAAAGACAAGTGATTCGAGCAATTATTCACCTATAGTGTGAGAGGCATTAAAAGCGAATGCATACTTGTGTAGTTAAAGTCTAGAGCATTTTGCAAGCGGATGTCCAACAGATGAAACCGGCTGCATAGATTGTTAGTCTATGGGAGTTCATCGTTAGTCTACAAACGTGTGTGATATGTCAGATAGTCGGGCATAATGAACCCCCTCCAGACCTTCCGACCTTCCGACCCTCCGATACATCTACATAGTTCCTATTGGTTGGATTGTCGAAATTCGACCTCGGTATAAAAATATCCATTTCCTAACTGTTGGTAAACAAGACGATGATGTATTACGGCGCATTTAGTCAAGACCAACATTGTCCCAGTATATGCAAGGGAAATGTGATAAATTGCAAGGATCATAGTGATAAGAGCGCCGCATTCTGTCCTAATCTACTTCCCGCCCTGTAGACATTGTCGCTCCAGATATCTTCAGGTTGCAACAATTGCTACATAACTGAGTTGTTGGCTCATTGTCACATTCGTACTCTAAGTAGATAGACAATTCTTGGCTGCCAGAGAGGACTGCTTGGGTTCCCGAGCCTACGTACGTCATAAAAGTCTGGACTACGCCGCATAGACTTTGTTGGTTCTTTTCTTAAGCTTCTGAGCTTCCCAGCATGCTATGCCGAGCTATCAACAATCTAGAGACCCCTTCTTATTGGCTACCAGTATAACGCAATACGATCTACTTTTAACTAGACCTCAAAGAAGCCACTTTGTCTAGATCGTACTGGATTTTGCTCTGCTTGGCGTCTGGGGAAAGGCTAGGGATATGCGGCATTCAAAAATAGCATGCGCTTGGTACTCGCTTTGACACAAAAGTCCGGAATATATTATCTCCCACGTCGCTAAATCCTAGCTTGTCTAAAAATCACCCGTTCTAGCATCCTCCCTTTTCCTCGTCGCTAGTCTCCCTACATTTTCTTCAGAACGTATTCTGTGACAGGAAGATATGGTTGAATCAGCCGGGGCTTCTACATCGGAAGCGGTGCCGCCGTAATCACGAGGATGGCGCTTTTGGGTCGGTGGCCACTCCTTATGGTTTCGCGTTGGGTAATATCACTAACGCTCGTTAAGGCTATCATGGCATCTATGGCTGTTTCCAGCCTCCTTGCTGGCTTGGATGCTACAGCTGTATCGACTGCCATGCCTTCGATCATCCATGATCTTGGAGCTAGCCAAGGCTATGTATGGATTGCTAACGCTTATCTACTTACGACGGCCGCTTTCACACCAATTTTTGGCCAGACGGTCAACATCTTCGGTCGCAACTCGTTGACCATCTTCGCCATAGTTACATTTGCTATCGGGTCAGCGATTGCAGGTCCCGCCCCCAGCCTTGGGCCCCTCGTCGTCGGTCGAGCTATCCAGGGTATCGGATATGCGGGACTAAACACCATGGTGGAAATGGTAGTATGTGACTTGGTGCCCCTTCGGGAGCGTGGCAAGTTTATGGGCCTCATATTCGCCTTATACGCTATCTCCACCACAGTTGGGCCTCTTGTCGGCGGAGCCTCGCAAGCTATCTAACGTGGAGATGGATCTTCTATATAATAAAACGGCTTAGTGCTTATTAATATAAACCGCACTCTAGAGGCTTAAATATTTTTGTATTTAAATATTTTTAAAGGTTTTTTATAAAGTATAAAAGTAATATAAGTTTTAAATTTTTAAAAAAAAAACTTTTTTAAGCTAATTTTTTTTTATTAATTAAAAAAAAAAATTTAAATTTAAAAAATTAAATTATTATATAAAAAAAATTTAATATTAAATATTTAATTAATAAAATAAATATTATAATAATTTTATTATTTATATTATTTTAATTTTTTT